>JAVDBV010008960.1:0-10886 GCA_032619315.1 Piper longum
TATATATATATATATATATATATATATATATATATATATATATATATATATAGGGTTATATTAATGCTTATCGTCTTCTTTATAAATTAATTAATTAGGTGGCTATAGTCGGAGATGAAATCGTCGGCATCGTCCGCGGCTGCATCAAGGTCGTCACCTGCGGCAAGAAGCTCGCCTGCTCCGGTACCGCCCCCGCCGACGTTGTCGTCCCCGTCTACGCCAAGCTCGCCTACGTCCTCGGCCTCAGAGTCTCCCCCTCGTATCGCCGTCTTGGCATCGCCATGAAGATGGTGCAGCGTCTCGAATCGTGGTTTGCAGACAACGGCGCCGAGTACGCGTACATGGCCACCGAGACGTCCAACGACGCCTCCCTCCGACTATTCACCGGCCGCCTCGGCTACACAAAGTTTCGCACCGCGACCATCCTCGCCCAGCCCGTTTACAACCACCGTGCCCGCATCTCACCCCACGTCGCCGTCCTCCGCCTCTCCCCTGCCAACGCCGAGGCCATCTACCGCCGCCGTTTCTCCGCCACAGAGTTCTTCCCCCGCGACATCGATACCGTGCTCCGCAACAAGCTCACCCTCGCCACCTTCCTCGCAGTCCCCACCGGGGCCGCCGACAAGTTCGCCGGCGCCGAGAGCTTCCTCGCCGACCCGCCGGCGTCTTGGGCGATCGGGAGCGTCTGGAACTCGGGCGAGGTGTATAAATTGGAGGTCCGGGGAGCGTCGCGGGTACTGCGGGTGTTAGCAGGGGCGACCCGCGTACTTGACCGGGCCATGCCCTGTTTGCGAATGCCCTCCATACCCAACTTGTTTGACCCGTTTGGGTTCTTGTTGTTGTATGGGCTAGGAGGGGAGGGGCCCGAGAGTGTCCGGATGGCACGGGCCCTGTGTAATGTGGCCCACAACATGGCGATAGAGCGGAAGTGCCGGGCGGTGGCGACTGAGGTGGCGGCCGAGGAGCCACTCCGTGCGGCCATACCACATTGGCGGCGGATGTCGTGTACCGAAGACATGTGGTGCATGAAGCGGTTAGGAGGCGAGTACGGCGAGGGTGCGGTCGGGGACTGGACCAAGGCCTCGCCCGGACCATCCATCTTTGTGGACCCTAGGGATTTTTAGCCTTCTTCGTTAACGAACCCTTGTTTTGTAACGGTTTTTATGGGCCAAGCCGTTGCCAAAAAAATGTCCTTCTTAGAGCATATCCTAGCCTGATCTAAGAATAATGCATGGAAAGAGAATGTGTTTGAATGAACGCTAGCTGATCTGTAATTTACACAAGCTTTTCTAATCATAGTAGTGCATGACTACATGTAATGTGAGCTCAACGGAGTTTACTAGAGGATATATTTGAGCCGGAATCAGCTTCATGCAATAGAGATCGGATCTATTACCAGGTCTAGATATGGGATCCTAGAGTATGTATGTACATATTTATGAAAGACACGCAGCGCATGAAGAGTCCGTACGTCTTTGTTGTTTCTCTTTTTATGATTGGGATTATTATCTTATACATGTAGAAGGCACTTCAATGGCTTCATGGCCGAATACCACGAACTGTCTACTTTTATTGATGTCATTAACACGACAATTAAATACCAGGAATATCCACAGGGCACAAGTGGGTCCGTGGTGTTCTCTCGAATTCTCTTCAATATAAAATAGAGGTATGATTTATGTTGTTTCGTCACAATGGATTTGTATCAAGTGTGAATGATCTTCTACTTGTCTAGGAGCCTGGTTTCGCTGTTTAATCTTCTCTTTTTGGATGCTTGCGAGGTGGTTGATAGGTTGTTTGGATCTTCCTTTTGTGGGGCACCCTACAATTGAATCATCTCATACAAAATAGTGACATGCTAAAATTTTTGTCTTAGATTTGGTTTTCATTTAATGGTTGGCTTTTGTCTCGAGGTGCTTGGCATTTGAAAGAAGACAATGTTGCAAGTATGCGAAGACGTCACATGTATTAATGCAAAGATAAGAGTGTTCTTCTTGGAGATGACAACATAAAACCTAGTGGGTCGTTCGAAATTGACATCGTTATAAAATCTCGCCAGTGTTAATTATGATTCGATCGATTTAATTTTCTGTAAGCAAGCATTACCACTAGAGCAACAAAGACCAGGTAAAGTCATGTGGCAAACGATGCAGTGGTTATCACAATAATCAATTGGAGTCTGAAATATCGACTGACAAAATTGACTTCAGTTACTTTGAATCAGAATGGACCACACGAAGAAAAAAAAAATACAGAGTAAGACAAAGAAAGTCACTTTGAAGAAGATGTCGTGGATGCAATGTGCGATTTATCATTGCAGGGGATATGTAATTCCCTCTAAAAGGATGGGCTGGAAGTTTTGTTTTCTATTAAAGCTTATTTAACAGAAAACACAACTCAGTTTTTGTTTTTCTAACACATTTGATTCGACTTTCTTACAGTGTGCATTTTTACTAATTGTTTGGAAGATACCAATTGGGACGAAGGAATAAGACCCCCTATCGATCACATCGGACTAGTGCAAATCATAGAAGAAAAGAATTCATTTTTGTGTGACATTGCTTTCACACAGATATTAGAAACCTTCAAACAAATCGCAGAGGACCCAATTTGGACAAACGCTAGCAATGGCCTTTTCTGCTTCTCTTAGAAGTGGTTCTAGCCGCCTTTTCTGGTTCACTTACAAGTGGTTGTAGCCTCGTACCAGTCCCAGTTGGGTGTTTCTTTGTTTAGTATATTTTGTTTTTAACTTATATCACTTGGGATTGTTTACAGCACAATTCATCAAACTTGGTTGTTTTCTGTTTAGATCATCTTCTTCAACTAGCAATCTAGGGATTGTTTTTTTTTTCCAAACATGTGAGAGTACTATATACAAGGTAGGTAGGTCACTTCAATGTCAGTTTTACTCAATAATGAGCAACCTTTTCTTGCATAGACTACTGAAGTTGATCTTCAAGGGCGGCTACATAATCACTTGCAATGATTTTCTAAATGTCACGGTCAGTCACCAAAGCTGGCATCACTTGCAAGCACCGTCAATCATGGATTGGTTATCTGTAAACAGTGAACGGCCATCTGAATGTAAACACTGCAAGCGCCGTCAAACATGGCATTGACAGTATACCCTTCTATAATCTAATGTGCCTATGGAAAGTATGATACATGATAATAGACAAAGTAGAGAGGAGTGAGGGTTTAACATTTTTGACAACATCCTTCTATAATCTTAGATTTTGCCACATTGGAACATGGTATCATCCATTTGCCAACAGAACTTACGAAGGATTAACATGCTTTTACACCAACAGAACCACCCAAAGTTGGTACTAAATAGTTTCAAGCCCCTATCGATTTATCTGCACAGTTATCAGGATAGTCATCGACTTCCTCATCTTTGCGACTAGCTTGCTAACCAAAAAGACATCCATCATAAAACTAAGAGACCGAGTGTCTTCCGTTCCTTGAAGGAGTGGATTTGGAGTCATCTGGGTTAACAGAACCAGACCTAGGGCTCTTTGAGGTATCTGAGCCACTGTTTTCCCCCTTCTGGCTCCCTTTGTTGGACCACAACTTGTTCAGCATCTTGTCAGGTTTAAAGAGACCACTCTTGGTCCTGCCACTAACTTTATCCTGGCTGCTTTTGTCGCTAGACTCATTCGCTAATCTCACGGAAGTAGTCAGACCCACCTTGAGATGTTCGGTTAAGTTTGATGCATCCCAATCTTCATCAGTATTAGTTGTAGCCGATCTAGAGCTGTTACGGGAGCAGCCGCTTTCTCGAGGGAGGCGGGCCCGGATGTTTGAAGGGTGCTCGGTGCCACTGGAGCCGGATATACTAGCCGACCTCACCTGCTCAAAGAAAAGGACCTGGACAACTACCCGAAGTGGGAGCCTCTCATTCTGGGCTGCATGCATACATGCATCTGGAGAGAGCTTTTTGCAGTCCATTAGGCGGCATATTCTCTTTTTATCACTTTTGCTCAGTCCCGGGTGCTCCTGCATTAGATTATAATTGCATTATATAAATTGTTTGTCAATGCATACTTCCAGAGTCAAAACACCTTGAAAACTTTGTGATAGGGCATAAAGAGATGTTCTAAAGCACTATGATCTAGCTGAAAGTTCCAACCAGCGGATTTTGTTCAGGAGTGTGTAACCTGGCAGAATATACTCCTTAAAAGATATGAAGTTACTACTGAAGCTAAAACTACTGGGATAGCTAATTACTACTGTTGGACCTACCAATTTCATAGCTTTTAACATCAGTTGGAACTATCAAGTACAGAAATTTGAGGCATATGAAGATGTGAGAGCAAAATCTTAAAAGACGAAAATCTCACCTTCAAATACATGTCAATTGCCCGGTAAAGACCATCATGAGCAGGTCTTGATTCGATTGTGATCAACTCTGCGAGATTGATAAATTTGGACAAAGGAAGGTATGGGTCTCGAGCAATTTCTGCTAGGTAACCATCAATCAACTTTGCAACAGCTATTTTTGAAGAACTGATAACAAATGATGAGCATCTGGCATCCACTAGTTCTTCAGACATCAGTAAACTGGATCTCTCATTCTGCTCATGTACCAAAAACATCTCGACTATATTCCGAACCAAATCTACATCATACA
Organism: Piper longum; assembly: GCA_032619315.1. Classification (NCBI taxonomy): domain Eukaryota; kingdom Viridiplantae; phylum Streptophyta; class Magnoliopsida; order Piperales; family Piperaceae; genus Piper; species Piper longum. The sequence goes on from JAVDBV010008960.1 coordinate 4,634, forward strand.
AAGTATCCTCCCCAACATGCGCAGGAATCATCAAGTCCTTGACCGAAGATTGATCTAACTGCTTTGCTATTCTTATGACCAATTCATTCTTTGTTAGCTCATCCAAACCCAGAAGACATGCAAATTTTAGCAGTCTAAACAAGAAACTGCATGAAACGCTCCCTTTCTCTCTAGGCAAGAGCCACACAATTGTTTCCACTAAATTGCAGTTTTTCACAGTATCACCGCCCTGAATGGTACCTTCCCCAAATCCTTGAAGCCTCCTGAAAGCATAAGCTTTCAAAGCTTCTCCTATCACTTCACTGGGTACTAAATTTTTTGTTTTAATTGTTACCAGCACTCGTTTATACAAGTCAACCTCCAGCTCTGACAAATCCTCCACCCACCAATCTTTAGGCACAGTCTGCACTTTCCGGACACCATTCCATTCTGGTTCAATCCCACCATCTGATAAAAGCTTTTTACGGTTGTAAGTGTAGGACCATTCAACTTTAGATGGGTCAGCACAAGCTTTGTTGGCAATCGACTCGATACAACGCCCAACAATCTTCAGATCCTCCGACCGCGGTAAAAGTGGTTTTGTGGTTTGAAGTACAATGATCGTATCTTTCCAACTCCTGAAAATGCTAGCATTTAGAAATACTTCAATTTTGTGGATAATATTTCCCTTCTCAACAGATTCTTGCATTTCCAAGTATTCAGCTGCGCATCTGGCTGCAACAACATTGTAGGCATTGAGTGTTACTGTCATACCATAGCAGAACTTGGCACATATTTCAAAAGCATGGGCGCCTCCTGGGATGTCATTGATGTGAATCTCGTCACCATTTTCTTCGGTCACAGATGCCACCAATTTCTGGAGGCGTGAGCTCTTGGATAGAAGAGGAAACTGCAGAGATAATTATCGTCTTCATAAGCACATAACATGTCAGCTGAATTAATCCTACCATAAAATGCCAACCTATTTGTTATACAGCAGTAAGAAAGCTTTGACAAAAGTTCTTTATTTGACTGTACATCAAATTTTGATGTGCAATTTACGAACAGGCACAACACTTGTGCAGAATGCAATTACCAAATTTATGTTTGCGTACAATTAGATGGGTACCTTGTGCAAGTAAAATTTCACATCTCCAACATGGACAACTATGTCAGCAGCTAACTCTGCCGCTACATACCTGAATTAATTATAAAAAATAACAGATAACGGTATGAGACAGCAGCCAAACAATACACCAATGAAATGGGACAATTAAACCTAGTGTATATCATGGCTACATAAAAATAACCAAAATACCGTAATGTAATCATGGAATTTTTACATATCACCAGTTTATGTCTTAAAAAAGGTCCCTGAAGGTTCCACTGAAAGAATCACCACGCAACAGCTAAATATTCAAGATAAATGAAGATAAAGTACCATATATAATTCATACTTTAGAAAGATTTATGATAATAAAAAGCCTTCCTTTCCAAGATTTTCTGGATGTATAACTCACCTGACGTCATTGTCATTTGTGTGGAAAGAATCTGGCTTCGATCCCAGCTTCATGAACTTCATCTTCGCACTCTAAAAACCAATCACTCTGAATCAGCAACTCTCACACACAGGCAAGAAGCTACCAACTTCCCTTAGTCACCATTCAGGCCACTTAAAGTGAAACCCCTCCCCCCCAAATACCAGAGGATAGAGAAGATGGGAAAAAAAAGGAGAGAACCTTGAACAGATGATGGTGCAAAAACCAACAGAATCCCTTTATATTTTTTTTAACAACTCAAGCTAGTGGGTCTTAACTTGAAGCAAAGCTTATAAAGGAGTCCCTACTCCCTTCTTCTTCTCCTCCACACAGTACACAAAAGACCTGCAGATGCGGTCTGCTGGAAAGGCTGCTTCCTCCACCGGCGGCAGTGCCCACGGAGTCCGGGGGCTAACGGTCAGCCGAGGGGACATGGCCAACAGACCTTGTTAAGTAAACTAATCCCAAACTCAGAGACACCCACAAGCACAAAACTGACATCTACCATGGCCTCCTCCATTTGTTTAGGCCCACTGGCTTAAGAGTATTTCATATTTGAGTGCTGGGGAAGATCCTGGCTGATCTGGAGCTCCTTTAACTCACAAACACTGAAATCCACGCTTTGCTAAAATGCTTGGCTACCGAGCAGAGGAGAGTGGAAGCAAAAGTCTGAGTCCTGGAAAGGAAAAACAGCATCTTGGCAACAGGTCAAACAGATGCAAACAGGGTAGGCAAGAAGCATCCGGCAAAGAAGCATCTTGTGGATGTGATAGAATATGAAACAACAGCAAAGCGACCAAAAAATCCAGCTCGGAATTTAGATTTAATAGCAGTAAACTATGACGAAGTGCGCAGTAAGAAGGTGTCTTAGTGAAGAAGTGAAAACAAGAAAACAAGCTAGCTCAGATATCAACAAAGCTGCCTACTGAGTATGGAGAGAGAGAGAGACAGATTATCATATAAGCAGTAACAGACATGTGAAGAGAATCCAATAAGACACATGTGTAAGATCACGCAGGAACATGAACAAAAATATGGTTAAACACGAAGATTCCGGTCGGCATAATCGAATAAGAAAGCATCTGAACATATTCAAGCATCAAGCAGACGATGAAAAAAGAGGGGGGAGGGGGGGAGGGGATGCATTAAAAATGAATGCAATTAATACCCTTAAGATTGGAAGATCCTAACGTCTATCAACCACCGAACCTACTCAACCAGATAAAACTAAAAAAAAGGCTTATAAGAAGTCAATCTACAAACTTATTTGACAGAAAACACAACTCAAGGTTGGCAAAGAAAATATAAAACTACCAAGTCTTCTGCATACCAACCTTGTAATCTACGTCTCTAAGTCTAAGCTGCTTGAATCCTCTCGCAGGGCATGCTTGTTCCACTCTTCTGAAATGGAAAAGGAGAGTAAGGAAATGCAGTTATCTTGCTTATCAATGCAACTCAAGAAACAGGTCTGAGGTCGGCTCTAAGAGGGAGCAAAGCCCAGAAATGTATGCCTGCCTCATAGTTAAAGCACCATTAAGGACCAAGCCAACCCCCTCTGGCTCACCCTTCGCAAGAATTGACACCCACTCTCCTCCCTAAACAATGCACTGGAATTCGTACTCTAAATTACATTCAAGGTTATTAAAAAGAGGAATCAGAGTAAATTTAACAATATCCAGTAAAGGCCTTCTTCTTTTTTTTCTCCCCTCACCTCTTACTTTAATCGCCTCAGTCTCTCTCCTCCCAGACTCGGGCCATTGCTCCTTTCCTGCACAGTTGTGCATGCCAACCTGACACTTCACCACTGCTACCATCTTCACCTTCTCATCTCTCTCCACCTAACATTGTACCAATTTAGAAAAAAAAGCTTAGGCATTATGTATTTGTTTTAATTTTATTTTTGAGGGATATAAGTTTCTTGGATAGAGCTTCACTTTCTTGGATAGAGCCCACAAATCACACTGTTCTAAGTTAGTCACTAGTTTCATTAGTTTGACTTGGTTGAGCTTCTTCTCTTCTCTGCTCATTAAAATAACAAAGAGACTTATAGTTTTAATTATTATGTAACCAATGCAAATTGAAGATGACCTGAAAAGTCCCCATGGTTCTTTTGCCTCAGTTCATGGATTTAAAAAGTTCAAAAAATAATTTACATGGAGCTGCCTGTCTTAAAGTATCTGCGTTCAAGCATTAAAGTCGGAATTGTCAAGACCACAACTTTCCCACTGTTACTCTATCACATATGAGCACCTAAAACTGGATAAGAAAAATCGACACCACATGGTTCAGCTTCTTCAAGTTTTCAAATGTTTACCATACATATTCCTCTCTTCAATTCCCCGGCCACACTATTCTATGTCAATTTGAGCATACACCTTGTGCTTGAGATTTCATGGCATAATGATGAATGCTTGACACTTAACCCCATTCTCATCCTTTCCATTGGGATACATCTGTCCATCAACCTAAACCGTTAAAAGCACAAGGGGTAATTTTTGTAGAAATACAAATAAAATGATTTGCCTAGTTAACGATTACCATCTTTTTAAAATATTTTCAAGATATGTTAAAAGTTGTTAACTATACGCATAGTCAGTTATGTGGACAAAAGAGAGATATGATACATTATTTTACCCTTGTTCGTATTCCTTATCCTCTGAGAATTACTACACTTCTTTCAAAAGTTGGGGACCCATAAAACGAAGGTGCCTTCTACCGTGGTATTAGTATGTACCCAATGTGAGTGAATAGAATCTTGAAGAATTGTACAATTGTGGATGCTTCCAGTGAAGAAGTGTCCGATGGATGGAAGTTCCCCCGTGGAGCCAGTTAGGCCTCCATTGAGATAGGAAGATCATTCTGCACTGAGTGGGAGGAGGAGGTTAAGTTGCATCCAACCCACTTTTGTGATCTAACATGTGGGGCATTGCAAGGGTCAATCTGGCCCTGGCATGCCTCACTTGCACCATTGACTGTAGCCCCTTCTCGTCTGATCAAGTGAGGACGGTGCTCAAGAGAGTTCACCATCTTCGTCTGACGATGGTGCCTTGTGTTTGGACTCATAAGGTGCTGGCTTCATCTTTCTATCATAGCAGCTCTTATCCACAGAAGGTATTAGAGAGTAGAGAATCCAATGAGCCCATTTATGTGGATATGTTAACGATTTTCTTTTTCGTAGGGAATAAATTGGATGCATATACCCCAAATTCTCTTCTCGGCTTGCAATTTCATGCAATGTAAAGATAACTATAGCCCCAATTGGCCTGCTCTCGGAACCCTATCCACTATATCTGGATAACCCGCCATCAGAGGACCCTCAACCCATTCACAATAATATTTTTCAAATTAGGGTTCCACATAAATCGATTAGTTGTTAGTTAATGTTACAGAACAAACAGATCCTAAAGTCATTATTATCTCTTTTAACATTTAGCATTTTACGATCCGGATTATGATGCACGAGGCAAGTGCATTAAATAAATAAATAAATTAATTAATTAATAAAAAAAGGAAGTATGTGATAGACTTTGGTATCAAAATGTATCTAACTCTCATTTTGCAACCGATCTCACATCATGCAAGCAACGAGCGTTTACCAGGCACAGTTGGATATTAGTTGTTACTGTCTCCCTAACCGGCATTTCCGACGCAGCAAGTACTTGCTGCCTGGATGCTATTGTACAACGGGGGGACACGAACTCGTGGTGCCATAACCATTATCAGACCCACTTACCCACCTAATTGTTCAAGATACTCCACATGGACTTGATACTAACAGCATCTCAACTCCCAGCAAAGTCTGATTCATGTGCCTCAAATGACATCAAGCTCGTCAAGTACAAGAAGAGAGCAGCAGCTGTTTCTGTCATTTCAAATCATTTACCCACCTAATTAATTGTTCAAGATAATCCACATGGACTTGATACAAGCCGCATCTCAACTCCCAGCAAAGTATGATTTATGTGCCTCAAATGAGATCAAGCTCATCTAGCACAAGAAGAGAGCAGCTGCTGTTTCTGTCATTTCAAATCAACTTAATGATACTTACCCCAGTCAGCTGGCTTGGTCACTCTAACAACAGTTTCGGCTGCAATGCGCGGACACTGAGGCACCAAACGAATGCGATTTCTTCTCGACAGGCATGAGATCAATGAAATAACTGGTTGGAAGCATATTCCCGCTAACTATACAGATTGGTATCCTTGTTTATCAAAATGCGGCCCAAGTTAGTTTAATCAAAGATGCCTTGCTTTACGGCAAAGTGCATAACTTCACCATTAAAAGGAGTCAGCCAGCCATGGGAAGTTTAAGTGGGTAATCTCCTTTTAATATTGGCTTTCCATTCTAATGCATCGAGCATGTGCCAATTTCTTTTTTCTTTTTTTTTGACACATTCAAGGATTGCCAAAAGTGATTTGGGGGCCAAAGTTCGACACGACGACACCCATGTTAGCCTTTACAGAGAATCAGTAGATGTAAACGAAGTATTAGTTACATAAGATAGTTTTTGTTGAAGTAACGAAAGAGCAGATGACTTTCTCGAAGGCTAGCAGGAAATGATGCTGACCAGTACAAGGACAGCACAACCAATTCTTAGTGTGGTTTTTATGGCATGGATGAATAAGTTAGGGGAGCTCTGTGACACACCTAAAAATAATTTTTAGCTTCTCTTTGGAGGTAGCATGCATGGGATAAACTGATGTAATAGAGAAAGGGGGGGGGGGGGGGGGGGGGTT
>JAVDBV010008962.1:0-27674 GCA_032619315.1 Piper longum
AGACAGTTCACATGCGAGCTGGGGGGGGGGCTGGTAGGATATTAGTTGGGAGGATGGATTTAGGTTGCTGATCTCAAGCGGCCCAGATACGCAGTGGCGCAAAAAAACTTTCATATATGTATATATATATATATATAAACACACGAATATAATAAAGTGTAAAGCCCTTTTAGATGTGAACTTTGTAAGATTTTAACATAACCATTAATTTTTTATTTAATGGTTTGGTGGGTAATTATGGTGAGTTCTACAAATAACTACATAATGTAAACCACTAAATAAAAAATTAACAGTCCTGATAAAAGTTTACAAATTTTTTATTTTAAAAAGGGTTTACACTGTTATTTTTGTGTGTTCTTCACAACAATAGTTTAAAGGTATATTTGTTAAATTCATTTGTTGGGTAAGTCTAGAATGACCAACGATGAACTAAGTGGAAGGTTTTGATATGATGAACAAATTTTCCAATCCACATCACAAACATGTAGTTAGTAAAAGTAACTATTTACTTGCCAAAAAAAAAATCAAGTGTTTCATTTACTCATATTGAGGAAACTTTCTTTAAAAAAAAAACATGGAGAGAGGTAGAATAGATAAAGCCAAAATGCCTTACGAAAAACACGATGTTGTCTGCCTAGGGAAAGACTAATGTACACTATTTGTGCTTACTCGCATTTAACAACATCAATATAGTGCCACAGTGATTTTCTTTTTTCTATTTTGGGTCTAGAGCTACCTCTTTTATTCTTTGTATGAAATCAAATGTTTCAGAAAGACGCAAATGATTTGGAGAACCACACCAAATGATGCAGACTGGTGATAGCAACTCCAGAACGAATCAAAGCCTTGTGCATTACACTCGTCTTTCCAATAGATTTAGGCAATGACGGCGTCGTAGGTTGATGGGGGCCTCTTTACGCATGAAAATTCCTCTTTTAACTCTCATTTCTGTTCAAACCTGACCCCAAGATTAAGCATTAATCGACAGCACCACATTCCCCAAAATCAGATATTTGATCTTAAGCTTCATACTTTGAAGTTCACATTGGTTTGTGAAGGCCAACCATTTCTCAATTTGATTGAAAAAAGTTGACTCCAGAACAGACTTCAGACGATTGAACGGATTGTGTCAATAGCCAGTGAAGGTAGATAGATCCAACCACATAGCCCCTTGCCAAACAGATATTGATACCAGGCACCACAAATTTAACATGAATAAACAAATAAAGTGCTTGTGGCAACTGCTCTACCCCACGCTAGCATGGATCGATCATCAGACAGCATGAAAACAGAGCAAGCAGCAGCAGCTACATCTAACTTTTCACCAAAGTTTTAAGAAGGAACCTGGGTGATCTAGTATAATATTACAACAAATGGATATAGGTTTATCCAAGCCACTAGCATCTCGTTTCTAACTAATCGACGTTTGAGAAAACCCAACTACTGAACTTGCTTCTGGAACAAAATGATTTTGGTTTTTCCAGCAAGTACAATTGCAGACATTCACATCATAATCTCCAAATCTACCTAAGCTTCGGTACAGACCTTCAGCCATTAATTTATTTATGCTTTCGGCGCGCAAGTCAGTATATGTGCTTTGAACTTTTCAAGCTCAGCTAGAACTTCATCCTCTGGACGGTAAATCAAGTCACTCATTCGCCAAATCTACAAACAATGTCAAAAAAGAGTCACTATGACAATAGAAACAGCTATAAAATCAAATTGAAACACCATTTTTGCTCTGAGTATTTTCAAAATTTTTTCTTATCCTACAATGGCACAAATGCATCAACAGCGATTGGCATTAATCACTTTTATAGTTATCAACAGATATGTTTCATCATGAATGACTTAGCTGAGTCATTCAGGTTAAGCATTTCCAGGCAGCACTTTGTCATGTAACGCTTACATAGAGATGGACAAACCAATCAATCAATTGGATAACTTGCCTGCAAAGTTCCGCCGCCACCGGTGCTCTCACAATCATCAGATACACTAACAATAGTCCATGGATCAGACGCATTCCAATGGAAGTCAACAACCTTATCCCTGACAATTTCAAAAAGCTAAGAACCCAATACAGACATGAAAACAAAAAACGTAGAGCCTAACTAGGAATATATGAGAGAATTGTTAGAAATAAGAAAAATAACTAAGCCTCAAAAAGATGAAATGAAGATTAGATGTACAAGTATAAAAAAAGAATATAGCACCATACCGATGACCAGCATGTTGGAAGAACAACCCTGGAGGAGAGTTTGAACTCCTAGAGCTAGACCTTTCTTTCTTTTTTCCAATCTGAAAAAAAAATTAACAAAATGGATTCGAAAGTGTGGAAACATGAACCATGCATTTTAACCAAAAAAAAAAAAGTACAGAAACAGGCTCAAAGTACCTTTTCATAATCCCAGATATTAAGAAATCCATCCTCTGCAGAACTTCCAAATACAGATGCTTTGTCTGGAGACCACTGGATGATAAAAAGGAACTAATCAGATGAAACTACAAAATAAAGTGTCTGGCTAACAAAAATTGCGTTAGCTTCCTACTTGCACACATAGTACAGCAGCCTTGTGACCTTCAAACTTGTGTACTGGATGTCCAATGCCATTAGATGTGAGATTCCGACGATCAAACATTCGCACCGAGTAATCAGCAGATCTATAAATTTGATACAAAGAACTAAATTTAGTACGGATGTAGGTTATGATAAAAAAGAAGATCCAGAAAGAAGCTTACGCATTACCCAGTCAAAATAAGATTTTCATCATGGGGATTCCAATCCACACAATGCAAGTCAGCATTATGTGCTTTCTCAACCTGGGGACCACAAAAGAGAAAAGTAGTCAGACTATCTTATGAACACTTGTGATAAGTATACAAAATAGTCTAATGTTATTAAAGTTCAAATCCTCTATAAATGAGACAACCCAGCTAATAATTTCTGTCATAATTATGAGATGAGGCTGCGAGACATTTTGTTGTCATTCCCCATAAATAATATTCTATATGCAAAAGAACCAACGCAGACGTTATTGTCATGCCATGCTGCCTTCACGAAAAATATGAGATGACGTATGTAGCACAACTTAACTAACAAATGAAGAATACAATTTACAAATATGAGTTGTGAGAGGCTCCAAATCATTGATAAGAACAATAAATTTTATATTACATCAGGTTAACAGGATAGTACCTTTATTGAAGGTGAGTTTCCAGTGCGGGCATCCCAAAGTATCAAACAAGAATCATCACCCACGCTGCAGAATTCCTGTGCACTTTGAAAGACATTTAAATGAAAAGTTAGACACATCTGGGAAGCATGCCACAAGAGATAGAGAACCAATTCCTCAAAATAATTACTTAGAAAACATCAAAAAACTACAAGAACCTAATCATAGCCAATTTCAAACAATTTATCTTATAATCAAAGCAGTGCAATGTATACCTTGAAGGAGAAAAAGTTACATCTTCAACAGTATCCTCATGCCCTTCAAATATGCCTCGAGGACCTACACTGGAGCTATCACTAGATTTATCAGACTTTGCTGTTTGTTTAATTATGGAACCCCCTGTTGTGGACTTTGAAGCAGAGGCATCGGACGAAGCACCAGAAATGTGATCATGTATACTCCACAACACAACCAGTTTGTCTTTTCCTGCCATCAAAAATTTCATTTGGTCGAAATTGGTATGGACCTAAAAATAATTCAATTTTTTAAACTGGGAAGGCCTTTCACCAGCCCTATGACACCAAAAGGATCAATCCTTTTCACCAAGTTTCATAATTACTTTACGATCAATCCGAACCATATGATTTTTCATAAAAAGGCCACTAAAGAAAATTCTTTAGACACAACTCAGAGAAAGAAAAACATAAGAAATATTTGCCTCCAGAAAGCACATAATGTTAATTAGGGCACATGGAGAGAGCAGAAAACTCTTTAAAAGCTTCATAAGGAACTTTACCTCCAGAAAGAACATATGCTTCAGTGGGGCACATGGAGAGAGCAAACTCTGCATTGTCTCGATGACCAGTCAAAATCTGGAAAATAGTATTCAATTGGGCATATAAAAATAATATACAAGAACAAAAGGCGGCAAGAAAAAGGTTCCGAGACCAATTATTAAAAAAACAAACTTGTAAAAAGATAATTTTGAGGACTCAATTGTCTCTACCAACTAAACCAGGTCAGATGGAGCTAATCGACTAAATAAAAACAATACAATAAAATTCAATAAATAACTGAAACAAATATAAAATTTCTGAATGGTGCGCAAAAACCATCGTAAGAGGCAGACTAGAAAAAGAAATCTCCCATATGGAACAGAAAACTAACCAAATCTGGACGGGAGTCTGCTGCTCCAAGAACAGCATGCCGATTTGGTTGTGCTTCAACATCCCAAATGAGAACCTATAAAGGCATTGAAATGTAAAATTGACAAGCATCAAAACTCAAAGATGATTTGCATAAAAATCTTGCTTTCTCTGACTAATTACATCCGGACTATCTGTATGTGTGGCGACAATCCTGCTGTTTTGAGGCAATTCTCTGATTCTGTTAACCTGAAATGCAAGTGTAAGTATTGTTTGTAAAACCTTCCAATTCAGCATGAGAAGCTTTTCTATAGTTGCATAATCATAGAAGCCTGCAAATGCATTGCCCAGCAATCGAAGTAAAACCCACCAGATCAACAATAACTATAGCAATAAGCATGTGATGTACTACTACATTTTAGCTTCATAAATGTTGTCATGCAAAAAATCTGCTCCACTGAACATGAAGGTCACACTAACATAAAAAAAAGAAGTGATGCATGAAAGCAATATTTTCCTTCAAGTAAAAAATTAAAAAAAAACACATAACAAGGCACAAACAATGCACCAACTTGAAAAAAGAAAAAAAGAAAAGACTAACTTCTTACCTCACCAGGATGGATGATAGTTTTGAACTTTTTCACAAAAGGGGAACGTGCTTCTTCATTAAACTGCAATGTTAACAGAAAAAATAACATAAAACTAAGAGCAGAGATCAACGGCATCTGCAACACTAAAAACACTACAAAGGAGCTAAAAACTCAACAAAAGCTAAAAGCCACCGACCTGTGATATGTGTTCTGCGGCTGCCACTCTGGGTTTCACAATTTCACAGTTCGCTATTACGAGAGTGTTAGGCACACTACCATCTGTCTGCCGGCACAAAACACACACACACACACACACACACACACACACACACACACACACACACACACACACACACAATTAGTTACAGAGAACGCAAACAAAACCGCTAATGCACTAAAAAGTTTTGATCTGAATGAGTGCCTACACCATGACAAAGGCCAAAAAAGGAGAATTTTTTTCAAGAACACAGATCGATTCAAGTACAAACAAAGAAGACATACACTAATCAGATCTCAACAACTTCAACAAATAGGACGATAATCATAGATAAGAGAGATATAGAGATACATTGCCACAAATTTCACCATGATCAACGACACTTAACCTGTTCAGAAAGGTATAGCCGCTGCCGGTTTTTGTAGGTAGCTTGCTCTAGCTGAGGCCCCCATCTGCATCCACAGTTTTCATCCACAAAGCATATAAGTTAACATAAAAAAAAAGTCCAAAAAAATTGATCAAGAGACTACCCACCCCATTTTGCAACCAAAACAGCACACAACCCAAAAAAAAGCTCCTAACAACTCAATCTGCATACCAAAAACACCAAAATGGAGCCAAAATCCCCATCTGAAACGCCTCAAAACAAATAAAAAACCAATCTTTGGCGACAACAATCACCGCCGCAGCCCAAAAACCCTAAAAGAAAAACCTTTTTTCGATCCCACAACAACAACAGAACCTAGCATCAGAATAAAAAAGGGAAGAAGTAGTGGTACCGGCAAGAGAGGGAGGGCCAGACGAGGTTGTGGTTGGCAAACCAGTCGTAGAGGACGGGTACGAGCGACTTCCACTGCGTGTACCTCTCGTCCACCGACGGCTGCCCCGCCTTCCCCCGCTCCCTCATGCCTTCCGCCGACTGCGTCCTCCTCCGCCGCTTCTACCGCTGACGACGATCTCTCCGGCGAGAAGTTGGCCGCGGATGTCGCCTTCTCCGGCGGTTCCGGCGCGGCGGGGTTTTAGCGGCTCGGGAAATCGGGCCGAGGAGTGCGGGTGAGCCGGGTCGCATGTGCCGCACGTGTGCCGGTTCGGGTTAGGCGGGAAAAGATTTTTGGCGTCTAAAGGTGGCAACGAATTTCTGGTTTTGGTGACTTTGGTCCTTGCCTTTTTGCATTTTTTTGTGTTTATTTATTGCCAACATATAAAGGGTTAATGATCAAAATAAAAAAATTATTTGCTAAAATATTGACAAAATATAAAATAAAAAAATAATTTTTAAAAGCTTTCACAAAATATTTGAAAAAAAATCCAATTTATTTTTTTAAATACCCTTTATCACTTTTTATAATTGTAATGATATAAAAGTTGTGAAAAAAATTATCTAAAAATTTTAAAAGATAGTTTTATTACAACTAAATATCCTGTTAAATAGCGTCTAATATTCAACTCTGAAATTATTATATTTGTTAACAAAATAAATTATTTAATTATAAAAAAACATATAGGCGGCAATTAGCCATTGATTCTTCAATTAGAATATCCTACTGCCTCTTGTAAAATATATTAAGTAGCTATTCGTTTATTAGTTTTTTAACATTTACATAGTGATATAAATAAAATCAACAAAAGGGTCCAAGCATCTTTTATCTTAGATCACTTTTATGCTCAACTTGGGCTCGTGAGTTTTTTTATTTTTGCGGTGCGAACTTGTGAACAAATTTGAGGTGAGGTCGTCTGGCAAAGTGATGTGAGTTGTGGGCACCAAAAGCTTGGGCTAGAGTCAGTATTTTTGGAGCTGGATCAGATATATGAGAAAGCAAATTTTAAATAATATGATAGATCAAATTCGTTTTAAATAATTTGATGATGGATGTCGTTGAACTATATAGTATATTATTCAATATATGTTCTCTAAAATGGGACCTCTTCAAGCATATATGTATCAAGTTCATATGTAAAATCATTCTTGTCCACTTCAACACTTTTATATTCATACTTATAAGAAGTATGAAGCTAACAAATATTCATTTAGATAGGCAGTAAGCTACGTGTTACAATGACAACAGGCGAGCGGAGTAACAAAAATATTAAGACTACACAAAATACAACAAAAACATTACTTATGTTATCATCCAGAATGATTGCCATTTTTAAGACTAAATAAAGAGGCAGCACCCTTTAAATCATGCTCCTGAACGTCTTCAAGATTTGCTAATTCTTCTTTAGCATTTGATCTGTAAAAAATGAGGGTTAACAAGTGCATAAACTTATATCTAATATCCTTTTTTTCAGATTGAATAGTGTTAATACAATAATAAGTATAAAATACTTTTTTACTTAATTAATTACTTGTGAGTAGAATAAAAGATGAATTATCAATATTTTCATCGAGTAAGATCATGAATAAGCCGCCCAATAGTCGAATTAACATATATATGTGCGGACCAATCTCATAGTGAACCAATTAGTAATTAGAACATAAAAATCAAATGAAAAAATCCAGCCTATAATCAAGCATATAAAGCTGAATTAACCCCACATGTATATTCATTTGGATACAATTTAATTTGCTTAATGCTGAAGTACTTAAAAGACTATTCCTTAAATTATTTATATTTAAAAACATATAATGTGTTAAAATCTTAAACAATGATTGTGCACCTAAATTATATTTAAGCACACACACACATGTACAAACATTGAAAAAAGGAAAGATGGCCCCTACTGTTAAACAGTTCAAAGGGTCTCATTTCATTTCAAGGGGACTATATTCATATATATGACCACCCTTAATTAATTGCACCGCCTTATTCTAACTAGGCGGGGTATATAATATGGATTTCATATTATCTATTAATTATTTTTATGAGCTCTTTCCAACGACAAAAAACAAGATAAAATTCCTCTTCATCTTCATCCAATCAATACCTAAAAGGTGTTGAGAATATAAATATGCTATAAAATCTTTGATTACAAAATTAATCATGCAACGTACAAAAAATACAAAGATATTATTAATACCATGCATATATATATATATATATATATATATATATATATATATATTGACACATATAGATACTATAATATAAACACGGATCAGATCATAAAAATGCCAAAGTACGTAACCTGCATGGGAACGACGACGAGGAGAGATCAGAGGCGTTGCTAAGAAGTGGCGGCTTGCACTCGAACATCCCCAAAAGATGTGGCTTCACCTCATCGTCGTAATCGTTATAGAAGTTCATCGCCGGCGCCGGAGATGACGATGACGCAGCACTCTTACCCGCCGCCGACGAAGAAGACCCATGCTCGTCAGCACCATTGATCTTCCCGGCCTGCTTATCATCAGTAGTCCGGATAAACGGGTTGGCCGACGGCGGGGGGACGGGGAGGAGGGTGGCCCGGCACCGGCTGAGCTTGGCGAGGAGGGCGTCGAGCTCGACGGACTCGCGGCGGATCTGGTCCTCGAGGTCGAGGACGATGCGGAAACAGCCGCCGGCGGGGTCGAGCGCCCGGGCGTCGGCCTGGAAGCAGATGCTGGCCATGGCCTCCCGGCGGCGAGAAGGGTCGAGGTGGCGGATGATCTTGACGATGTTGCTCACGCCGAAGAGGCGGTGGGCGTTCACGAACTGCCGCTGCCGCTCCGGCGGGAAGAAAGGGGCGAGAATGCAGTCCTTGGCGCACCGCCGGCGCTGGTACTTGCACGCCGCGCAGGCCTGCTGTTCTCCGCCTCCGCCGACTCGGGATCCAGCGGCGGAGGAGGGGGAGGGGGAGGTCATCCCGGCGGCGCCGGCACCGGCGAGGGGGGAGGCGGGACGGGCCGGGTCCAGCTTGGTCGGAGAGATTTATGGACGGATCGGATATTGAGGACCGGCGAATCCGGACGGTCTGAAAAATTGTCCGTTTTTAGTCCCCCCTAAATTTTGGCCTGCATTTTCTATTTTTTTAGTAAAGAATGGAATGCTGTCTAATTTAGAACACATGTTCTATCTATTGATTGATGGCTTGACACCCACCTCTAATTGTGTGATTTTATGGAAAATTAGCATTTGTAGGAGATGATTGATTGGTTTATTCAGTTTTCAATTTTGTTTGCCATGCAAAATTTATATTGTATTTTGCATGCTTCATTCATCTCAATTCAAGTTTGTATATATATTATAAAATTTTAAATTTATACGTTTATAAGGTGAAAAGAAATATTGGAATATGAGTTCATAATAATTTTAAATTAAGTGGACAAAGTTCGAATGGATGACTGTCAAAATAGAACTTTAATTAATGTTTATTATTTATAAAAAAAAAGAAAGAGAAAAGTTGGCCATAATTAAATGAGTTTAAATCTAATTCGAACTCTAATCAACACGAGCACCATTAAGCTTTATTAGCTAATGTACCAACAAGCTTAATTCAAACTAATACAAAAAATAGAGGGCATAGTTTCAATAAAATTACAAAACTCAGCTCAATCGGAACACGGCAAAAAATAGGAATAAAAATTATCAATTGGCTTGAACAGGGATGCAGACCCGAGGGTTTGATTGAAATGATCCAAAAATCGTTCTCACTTTGTTTTTTGTTTCTCATTGCATAGAACACTGCAGAAGTTCTAGCTCACAATCTAAATTTAGGACGCTTGTAAAACCGGTTTAACGATCTGTTGGTAAAAATTAAAAGATGCAGTCCATGGAGACATGCTTTGTTGAAGGCCATTCAAGCACGCGGCTCAAATAGCCAAATCCTCGATAATAATTCTATCATTGAAAAATAACAGCAATTTTCCAAACTGAAAATCACAAAAAAGTTGTACAAGTAGAAACTTATGGAACATCATATCCCATCATTAAATTCCAAAACAAAGATAAAAAGCAATCACTGGTTGTTGGGATCGAGCTTTTCAAATCGCTTCTTGAACATTTCTGCCATGTTCTCTTCATCCTCCTTTCCAACTCTGCAATTTCTCCAATCTGCTCTATCTGGCAAGCTTAATAAGTTGGCAACAACCTGCAAATATGAGGAAAACATTTGAACTAAGTATACCTATGGTTCATTGAAAAAGAAAAGATAAAAAAATTTATCTATCTTAGTGGCTAAAATCATTGATAAACAAATGTAAAAAATAAACTTTTTTTTTAATTTACCTCGCGACCAAATTGCACGGGAAGCTTCTGTTTGCCCTCAAAAGAAAGTGATAATATTATGCCATCTGGTAGTTCTACATAAAAGACGTTGGACTTTCCAGATTGCCATTTTCTTAACAGTTTTCTTCCGTCGGGAGAATGTTCACCTACAAGAACATATAAACAACAGGATTTATAACAGTTAAAAATTGCCAAAACATGATTCTAACAAATAAACAATTCAAAGTTTGGAGTTCCAAACCACATTAAAGGTTTATCTTTAGCCAAATGTCAATATGTTGACAAGAAATTTTGCCAAGACACTAAATTGCACATACCCACTCCACTGCTTGAAACTGTTTGTTGTTCAAGTGTAGTTCTAGAATAGCACTAGAACAACAAGAGAGCCTTCATATAAATTACCTGAATTTATAACTTCAAATTCTAACCCTAGCTTTTTTGCGGCCGAAATAAAAAGGCCACGAACATCAGAAGCTTTTGCTGCAGGAATAGGTATTACCTGAAAAATTGAAAAGAAAAAAAAAGAATATTTAACCAGGCAATTTATATATATATATATATATATATATATAAAAGCAAAAAAAATACAAAAGCAAACATACAAAAGTCATCAACCACAAACAGTCGTTCCATTACTAATTCTATAGAATAATGGGACTTTTTCTAC
This sequence comes from Piper longum, assembly GCA_032619315.1. Classification (NCBI taxonomy): domain Eukaryota; kingdom Viridiplantae; phylum Streptophyta; class Magnoliopsida; order Piperales; family Piperaceae; genus Piper; species Piper longum. The sequence continues at coordinate 10,937 of JAVDBV010008962.1, forward strand.
TTAACAACACTTTAAACTGCCAACAACATTAATTTTGTTGCAATTTTCACCATGACAAGTTATTAAGAGGAATAAAAAGTTCAGTCTCCATAACTTTGGGAAGAATACCAATCTAATTGGGGGCAAAAACAAAAATTGTATGCTTTCATTATTATAATACAGCTTAAATTTGTCAAAACATACAAGAACTCATGGTACCTGCAGATTAGCATGTGACGAAGGGAACCCTTCAAAAAATATTGTGGTCTCACCCTTGTTTTTGAAATAAGTTTTCAAAGCATTGCAAATCTTCTGTAGTTCTGTTTCGGCTTCTAAAGATAGGAGAAGTGTACTTGAGCAATGTTCTATAGGTACAACAAGTGCATGATCCTCAACAAGTTGACCCTTTGCGAGGGCACAATAACAACTTTCTCCTACGCTTACAATAAGATGAGTCTCCACATTTGGGTTTGACAAGCAGAACCAACATTTCCCCTCAAAACTACTGCCATCAGTATACCTATCTCAAATAAAATAAAATGCGAAGGTGAGAAAAATTTAGGAAAGTGATATTTCCTACACAAGCACAGTAACTACTCGATAATTCACACAAGTATTAGACAAACCTCTTCTTTTTACGAGAATCATGACCAGTTTCCTCCAAGCTGTGCCGAAAGCTGCATTCAGATCTTTCACATTTGCCCTTATTAAGAAACTCAAAACAACAACCTCCCACATAATGGTCTCTTGCAGCCAAATCATGTCTGAAATTGCATCTTTCACCCCGATTACAAGAGCCAGTGGACGTAAATTTGAAACACAGCTTATTACTGTCATCAGGACGTGATCGCTTTTGGTTGACATCAAAACGCCAGTATTGTGAATCAGAGCTATCAACCTGTGAATGTGTGGGAGCTTCTGTATCATGAGAAGGATTGCCAAGCGTGTAAGGAAACAAAGTGGTGTCTGCAGGCTTCATTCGTAATTCAGATGGAGACATGCTAGAAGCTGGAATAGGAGAAATTGCATGAATAAATTTCTGGGACAGGAGAAAACATAAGAGTATTACGAAATGCTTATTTCAGAATAAAACAACTGCTAAAGATAAGTAACCAAACAGAGTTGATTTCACGAAGCAAGGAAAACAAAAATGGAGTATACAATATATAACAGAGAATAAATGGTAGCAATCAAACGTTTTTAATAACATCATTTAGGATTGCCAAAGGCCAATGTGAGCAAATGAGCTGGTAGAATTATGTCAGTATTAATAGAGCACACCTTTTTGTCTTTATTTCCAACCATTGCAAGACCCAGAAAACGAGTAACATGGGCAGCTCCTCTGTTAGAGTAGGGTTCCCGAGCATAAAAAACTCCTTTAGTCCCTGCAATGTGATAGCTATTGACACAATATAACCATCATAAACACAAAAAATCAAGACACCCACATGACTAAGATAATAATGTGAATTTATAAAAAAACATAATTCCAAAAATTTCCAACATTTTGATGTTTAATTACTAAAAAATAGTGGACATTTGTTTCCGACAGAATCAAGTTTCCAGTAAGTTGAATTGCCTTATTTAGATTACATGGCAATTCAATCAGTGAGAAACATAATTTCCATTGCCCGTGCCTACGGCCTAATAAAACTAAAGTTGAAAACAAAAGAAACTCTGTTAATTTAAACAGATATTAGCATAATATAATGAATCAAGAAACATCCAAAGTCCAACCAAGGAGGATATGACACCGAGGAAAAGATTGTCAGACTGAACCTCTAAGAAGAACATGTATTTGCTGTCACTGTTAAAGCCCCCTTAGAATTGAGTAAATCTAGTAGAATAAACAAGGGAACCCCCGCTCCCCCATCCCCCCTCTTCCTTCAGGGAAAAAAAAAACCTTACCGAGGTTTAATTTCGGCAGCCAACTGAGATATTAGCGGGTCATAACCAAAGCCATCAGAAACCCCATCTTGAATATTGGAAGTATTTGCTCCATTCAAAATCCCACTTGGCCATTCATTAGTAATCGAAGGTTAAGTATATCAAACATGAAAATTCAAAGGAAGTACGAAAACAATCAAAGCACAAGGAATGGTAAATTTGATGGATGCAAAAGCGAAAAATGTACATAGCAACAAATGTCATGACCAAGGATATGTGAGAAAGATGTCAACCACTACAGGGTCATCGGCCAAAGCCCTCAATGCATCAACATCGTCTTCTGTGTAGTTTCCCGTTAACTGACCATCGACGGCACGTCTTCCAGACAAGTACGCAAAAGACACGCCTAAAAGAAAAACTTGAACTTTAGTCATGACCTGTAGGGTGTAAGTTTTCCCCTAAGCGTAGTCCAAAATCTTTCGTACAAGGAATAAACACCAATTACCCACCTAAGGATGACAATAAACCTACTATTTCTTTCTACATAACAATAGCTAAGTTCAAATTACAGAGCAAGAACTAAACAATTTCCCTAATCACAAAAAATTAAATCTTCATGGCATTGCAAACGTCCACCAAGCTAGCCCACTGTACCTAATTATGACTAATAAAAAACAACTCCATTAATCACAACCAAAAAGCACAAGCATTTCTATACATAAATGTACAAAAAGTTGCATAAAGAGCTCAATCAATATAATAAGCAATGCTAGAGAAACGAAAAATCACAAGCATTTTCGTATATAAGTGCAATATCTGCGAGCATCATCAAATAAATAATAATGGATACAGAGCTCAACCAATTCAACAATCAATACAATAGAAACCAAAAACCACAAGCATGCTCATACAAAATATGCAATGCCCACAACCACCACCACCACAAAAAATACAAAAACACCTCAACCAATTCAAGCAACAAAAATCAGAAGGAAAAAGCGAGCAGGTACCAAAAAGTGAGAACTTTCCACTCCCCTTCAACCAGAAAAGGTTATCGCAGACCCGAAGCCCGTCGCTCTTGAATCCGGTATTGGCCGGGTCCATGGAAGCGGCGGCAAGCACCTTGGCGGAGCCGACGCCGTACCCGCCGACGAAGTAGGTGGGGATGGGGATCGGGGAGCTACCGTCCACATACTTCATGAACTCGTCGAGGCCGTCGGAAGAGTCCGGGAAGAACTGGCCGACGCAGAGGACGGCGTCGAAGGGGCCGGCGGCTTTGTTCACCTAAACCACCACAAAAAAGAGGAAGAGAGGGGGTCAGAGCGACGGCATGGTAGTCGGGAGAGGGAGATCGATGGGAGGGCGGCGGTGCTTACAGCGGAGATCCGCTTGTAGAGCTGAGGGAGGCGGCCGATAACGTCGCCGGCGAGGAGAAGACGCAGCGGCGGCGGAGACATGGTCGAGGGTAGGGAGTGACGGCGGCGGCTGCGGTGGATGGGAGCGAACTATCTGCTCGATTGAGGCCCATGAGATTTTTGACCCATTAACGATTTTTTTAAAAGCCCATTAACGATTTGCGTCCAATTTCGAACTCCATTTAGCTCAATTTGATTCAAAGTTCGGCCGGGAGTCGAACTTAATCTGTTCGGACCAAACCGAACTACCGCCGAACCGGATCTTCCCCCAAAGTGAACCAAAACTAACCGAAAACCTTTGGTCGGTCGGTTCAATTCCATAAAAATCAAAGTTATAATAAATATATTAAAATTAATTATAGTTTTGATAATAAATCAAATATAAACATGTTATTTATATGCATAGATATTATATTAAACGTCTCAAATAAATTATAAAATTCCATCAATGCTTGTACCCATAATCTACTACTGAATATCGCATTGTTGGTTCCAAGCCCACACAAAGGAGGAAGGTGGTGTCACGAAAGACATCCAATTAACAAAACTCTGTCATTCACACTTGTGTGGATTCTATACTTTTACTTCATCATGTTCGAGCTATGACGTTCTTCAGAGAAGCGCGCTCTCGATTGTGGTGAAAAAATAAGTAAGGGCGTTCTCCAAAAGCAATGCACTATAGTGGAACCGAGATGTAGCAAAAAGTTGGCAAGGGCGAAGTAAAAGGCTCTGTGGAGGTGATGCATTACAACAAAGCTCTCATTCATGTATTTGGCTTAGATCATAGAATTTGGGGACATTTAAGGCCAAAGAATTTGAACTTACATATACTCTCAAGCACAAACAAAATCAAAATAACCTACTTGCAAGAAATATAATATATTGGGGAGAGAACAAGATTTATTTGCCAAGAGTATAAAGTGCTCTACATGTGTAAGATGAAAAACAAAATAGAGTAGGGATTGTAGTTCAATAGGACCTTCTACGTATTGTTATTGGTGTGAGTATAATAAGTAATAGATTGATGACTATCAAACTAATTTTTGTAGATGAATTATTCATATTGTGATCACTTATGCCCCTCAAATTGGTTTATTGAAAGCCGATAAAATTCTATTTTGGAAAAATTTGGAGTATTTAATCCAACATATTCCTATAGAGGAAAATATTTTATTTTGTGAGAACCACGAGTTGCTATAGAAGGGGCATTTTAAGTGTCTTTGCTCTATGCTAAATGCAAATTGGGACATTGATGAGGATGTCAAGCATAGAATCGAAGTTAGATGGCTAAAATAGAGAGTTGTTTTTGGGGTGTTATGTGACAAACAAGTTCCTATGAAATTAAAAGATAAATGTTACAGAACAGCTATTCTCTCAGCACTACTTTATAGAACAAAATGTTGGGCAACAAAATAAATGCATATTGAAAAAATGAGACTATCCAAGATGCCGATGTTGAGATGGATGTATGGCAAACTAGATTGAATTCCCAACAATACTATATGTATAATTAATGGTGTTGTCAATTAAGGAGAAAATAAGAGAACACATGTTGCGTTAGCTTGGCATTTGCAAAGACGTCCTTCTAATGTTGTTGTTACTGATTTGGCCCGTAGATTGAATAAAATCAAATTGATAAATTTTTGGATAATAATTCATAATTCATTAAAATAGAGAACTAACATAAGGACTTAACTACTCAAGACGTCAAAAGACAAAACACGAGGCAATCTAATGCGCAAACAATACCACAATCCATGCAAGATACCAATGGTTTGACTTATGCACGTAGGGCATCCCAAATGAGTCGAATTTACAAAATAGACTAAGTTTATAGGAAAAATTTGGTAGAGTCTCCCCTGCAAATTGGATGATGGAAAAATTTATATAACTTGGTTAATTATCATTCAATCATAAAATAATCATATAACATTTCATAATATCATTTAACATAATTATTTTCAAGGCGTTGTGTCACATTCTCAGATCATTCACATAACATTTAGCATAAATTTCACATTCATTAGGTTGTGGGATAGCCTGGTCTTCACATGGGTCCTTCTCATATAATTGTAATAAATCACATAAGCTCATGTGACCCATGTTCCTTCTTCGTTTCATGTACCTCCACAAGTAGCATGATTTCGCATACTTGGATATTTATTTGTTATTAGTTCTATAACTTTAGGGTCTAGAGAAACTTGCACGAAACTAGTTAGATCTACGTACCTCAGAGTATTTCGTCTCCAAAACAGCGAAAATAGAAGTAGGTACACAAATACAGCAAATAATCATAGTGTCATATCACGAGGTACAAATAGGCATGGAATCACAACACAAGTCTCAAGACCACACATCCATATCATCACATTACAATCCATAATCTCAAAACATCAACCCACTAGAGCCAAATACATATCCAATGGATAACAAAATCCCCAAGGGACACAACACAACAACCAAAAGCCCAAAACTAAAACATCGGCTCAACATCTACCAAGGTCCTCGTGATCTGTGCAGCTACATTTGCCAATGCCAAATCAGCTTACCAATATAATATAAGTAAATACGTCAACAACAGGTATCGCTGAGTCCCAATATTGGCATATGGATAAAATAGTTATCGACGAAAAACTTAAAAGAGACAACTCTCTACAATACATTGATCAAAACCAAGTGGTTAATAGGGTCTAATCATAATCATCGATAATTCATACACATGAACCAAAAAATAAGTTATAATAACATGTAGGTAATATGACCAATAAAGCCTAGCTGATAACTATTATAGCATTGCACGATTCGAAATATAGTCAACCGTTGCATTAAGCCAAATACTATTGAAATATATACTATATAGAGGTAGTAATTTAATATCATACATATACAATCGTCACTAAGCACCACAGGTAGGTACCGACTGAACCTCTCGATGGAGTCACGCATCCCATCCATCTCACGTTCAATCAAAATCCAAAAATATAATAAGTATAACAAAGTATGGGCATGGACATGTCATATAGTGTTAAAATGTAACTTTGAACTGGACTTTATAATCTTTCAAAAACTCAACATTAGATTTCATCCTTGAGGTTTTATTAATCTGTAAGATCAGTTAAATGATCCATAGATAGTTAGATCGAATAAAATGTCACAACTATGTTCTACAGTATAAATTAATTATGTGAGCCAAGTAGAAGACCAAGTAGTAGAGAATTCTAATGGACCTGAGAAGATCTTCTTGTCCTACCGTGGCATGCCCAATTTTGAGCACCCTAATGATGCAGACGGATACACACTCTTATATGATGAATACATACAATGTATGAACAACCCTATATGAAAAAATGATGCATGACATGTAATATGAAATTAAATAAAGACACACTAATCTCGTCAAATCTGATAATTGTACTCGCACATACATTCTAATACTGTGCAAAAAGCTGCACATGTCAATAAATCATGTGGTGAAATTATAAGTCTGATGTCGATATATTATAAACATCATCTAGGTTTAAACTCACACAATTGAGATATCCAAATTTGTTGGCGTGTTTGATGATCAGGATACCTAAACTTGATATACCTTAATATATTAAACACTCACACAATATTTGAATAATTATTAAAATAATCTGATTTGGTTGGTAAATTACATGGCAACCTAACTATTATAACACCGAGGCGAATTGAAATTTGGAACTTGAAAGACGACAAATTGAATGGATACGATTGGCTCCTTCAGAGTGATTTAGAATGTCTTAATCACCCAACCCAATTATGTAAATAACTATTTTTATTAATTAAAGCTTTTACCATTTAATAATTTAATTAATTTCATTGTAAAATTAATTAAGGTTCCCACGATTGGTTTAATTTAAATTTAAACACACGTGAAAATTATTATTACACTATTTATTTAATTAATTGATAATAGGCGCACAATCCGGGGAACTTCGACGCCACCTAAATTTTTTAAAGTTCACATTTTTTTTATCCTTATAACCTTTATTATGTAATTTAGGAAGCGTTTTGCAGCGCCCAGTCAATAAACACAATACACGACCCAAACAATAATAAAGGTATAAACTTTATATTAAAATCACAATTTTATAATAATTTGATATGCAAAATATATCAAATAATATATCAAAATGATTATAATAAAATATTCTATATAATTCTAATAAGATCTATATAAAACAATGTCAAACATGTAAAACAAAAAAAATATATATCCGGAAGGCGAAGAAGAGAATGGGGAGAAAGGGAAGAAAGAGAAAAAAAATAGGAGAAGAGGAGTAGAAAAGAGGGGGGGAAAGGAGGAGAAGGGGGCTGGGGAGTGGCAAAGGGGAGAGGACAAGGAGAGAAGAGGACAGGAGAGGATATGGGGGGTTAACCGTTAGGGTTTTTAAAAACAGATATTCGGGCTAGTGCAAAGGCACCCTGGGAGCACCTTTTTTCCCCACAAGTTTCTCACATGCACACCTCGTCCGCGGGCAAAAGGGCGCCTTTACACCCGACACTAAGCCGCGAAAGTAAAAATTGGGAGGAAAAGAGAGAAGGGAAAAGGAAAAGGAGGAAGGAGAAGGAGGGAGAGGAAGGAAACAAGGTCCTAGAGGCTTCTGTCACGTGATTAGGGGTTGAGGGTATGCCAAGGATGCATGTAATACGACTCTAACATGGCACATGGCCCTAGGCTAACTAAACACCCGAAACTACAAGAATGCCAAAACTTGGCAATTGGAGCCGACCTAATAAAACTCAAAGGTGGACGCAGCCCATCCCCAATTCTATAACAACACATAAGGACCACTTAACACCAACCTAATTGAATCGTACCTGCTGAACGCTAACTGAGTCGAACCAAGGCCAAACCAATTGCAAAAATACCGAATCGAGGAGTCAGGTTTTACAATATACCATGCAAGTTTACCAATGTATTAAAAGAGAACGTGGTAAGTCTAAAAGAATATGGAGTAAAACAACAAAAAAATAAATGAAAACATTGGAGCTAAACGTTGATATGGTTTATGACAAGATGAAGTGGAAGGAAATAATTTTTAACCCCAACCTCAATTCTTTGGGATCAGGCAAATGATGATGATGATCTAAAATAAATTAATGATAACCTACATAAAACATGAATATTAAGATTTTTTTAAAAAAAAATCGGTTTTCAGTCAATTTTCATTTGGTTCTGTTTTGAACCAAATTTTCTTATCTTGGGTTCGGTTACCCAATATGAAACTCAACCCGAGCCGATTTTTTTTTTTAAATTGAATTGAACCGATAATTTCGATTCAGTCAGAACTTCTATTATAATTGAAGTATGCTCGCTCCTCGCCTTACCACTATTCACCTTGATTCAAATTAAAAAATCTAGAACATCAAGCATCCACCTTTATATTAAAGCCCTAGAGGAGTTATTTAAGCTGTCATCATATTCTAAAAGTTTTAATCCTAAATTATAATTTATTAAATAATAATATAAATAATAAATAATTGATAACATTATAAAATAGTTAGAGGAAATGTCGATAATCTTAATATTTTTAGGAATAAAATAAAGGATAATATTGTATATATTCAAATCTGTCATGAACTTTTCTAAACGTTGCACTTCTATTTGATTTTACTTTATTCAATCAACCAAATCTCTTATAAGATAATGTATGATCTCATATGCCTTAACTTAGAATTAAAAACGAAGTTTTCAGCTCAATATGCTATAATTTTAGTTATCACAATATTATTTTTATATCAACATTTATTGTTGCCACAATAATGCTTTTTATCCTAACTATTTGTAACGACAACTATGGTCCCTTAAAAAGTACTTTTACTATATCGCCACAAAAAATCATTTTCCGAAATATTATTTACAATGACTTAAAACTCGTCACAATATTTATTTTTAACAACAGATATTAATATTTTTCGTTGTTTTAATCCCTATAAAAATGGGTCAATTGTTAACTTAGTTTAGCTTTATATACACACATATATATATATATATATACATATATATAAAGATAGTAAATAGGTATAAAGCGAAGTGATGAAATAATTCTCTTTATATATTTATCCGATAAAAGCCTTTAAATAATCATTATTTCAGGTAGAACGTTTTTAAAAATAAAAATACCTAATTATTTTAGATGAGAGAACAAAGAAATAGACCAAATACTTTAAAAAGTTTAAAGTTCTCAGGATAATAAAAACAGAGTATATTGTTTTTGTTGTTTATTATATATATATATATATATATATATATATATATATATATAGTGTATGAATTTAAGCCAACTCACATATTTTTATTTAAAAACTGTGTAAAAAACATATTTAACCTGCTACTACAAATTGTAATTTTGTGCAAAACAATACTCTTATTGAATAGCGTAGGTGGTATAATATTTTAGCTCATTATTTATAAAGAGATAAATAAATTAAATTTTTATAAAGACAATATTACAATGAAAATTTTAATAAGTGATATATTTTAACATTATTGCATTAATTTTTTAAAAGTTATTATGCTAATTAAATAAACATTTTCTTTTTGTGGAAATCTTTATGTATTTCAAAGTATATTATTATGTTATTAAGGCGAGTTTGGTTGCTCAAATTCTACTTTTATGGTCTTATATATTAAAGTACAATATTTTTACATTTATTTTAAATATTATTAATTCTAAGCAATAAAAAGAAATTAAAAAGTCATATTCTGATTAAAAGTACAAAAATGTACCCATCAAAATGAACAAAATAAAAAAGGAAAAACTAAACACATTTAATTTGACCCTTTTTATTTGGTCCTACATAATTGAGGTCTATGAGACGTAAATAGAATACATTAAAGGGGGATAACTTTTTATTTTCTTATTGACTGCTTTTTTATTTTATTTTCCAGGCACAAGTTTAAAAGTATTTTAAAAATTTGCAATTACTCTAATTATTTACTTTTAGGTTTATCTACGCAGATTTTAAATAGAAAAATCGCCTAAATTGCTCTAAATAAAATTAATAGCTCATTTAAGCTATATGACCTGGAGTTCTTGTATATAAGGATCAAATACAAATAGCGTACAAAATTATTATCATTTTACCTTTTGAATTAGAGTTTGCAATCAGTGTCTATCATTTCCTCATTCAATTTGAAATTTATGTATAAAATCAGAGTCTATCTCTAAGTTGTGCGACATCTATATATAGTTTACATAAAATGTAAAAAATAATTATGTCATAACAATGATCCTACGTGAAAATAATATAATGATTTGTGCATGAACAAACTATTGAACGTGTAACTTATTCAAGGTTGAATTACTTAATCCTTTTAAGACTAGCTTTATTTATCTTAAATGATGTAGAAGAAAAATGATGGATAAATAAAGTTCAAGATACCTTCCCTTTAACTTGTCGGTTCTACATCTATCGAGCGTTGACTTAATCTAAAAGATAAATGAAGTTATGCTCACTCTCAATTAATTAAAAGCTCTAACTATTCTATTTATTTATTTATTTTTGTCAAAAATGCTCCTCATCAAGCGACCTGCTCGGCTCAGACGATTTCTTTGTTATAAAGTTCGAAATTAGAATAAAGTATATTGGTATTATGAGCTGCTACTAGTTTAATTTGTTTTTGTACAGTGTGTTTGCTCGAGGGAGTTCTTATTGCATCAGCTATATTTAACTTTCTTCTTGCTAAGATCTATATAATACTTATGTAGTTTCCCTATTCACAGCCCTCACCAAAAGCATACAAATATCATGAGTATTTTTCTGTTCTGTTTATGTTCTCTAATGGATGGCAAAGGAAGCATCAGATATGCAGATTCATGTCAACGAATGCTGTGCTCAACCATTAATGGATACCGTTATGTGGGCATGACCAAAATTACCTTTGAAGTTCCAAGACTGAGTTTGAATTCATTTTTCCGAGTCGGTGGTTGCCTTCTTCCTGTTTGTTCTTGGGTTTACCTAATGGTCCACATGAGTTTGGCTCCAGAATGTTTCTGCTTTAACTCCATTTGATTAATCTCATTTTTCTCTTCGGCCTCAAATACCAATTTAGAAATATTCTGTAACCAAAACCACCCAGTAATGTGAATTCTACATTGACCATCTGTTTGCTTCAACATTTCATATAGAACTGGTCATGTGGAACGTTTCTGAGTATAACTGTTGGTTGTCAACATTTGTTAGACTGACCCAACAAATTCTATCTGAATCAGTTGCTTTTCTACGATCCTGTCTTTGGTGGTTATTTTTCTGGGCCATGAGATTGCAGCTATGGTCTATTTAACCACTTAGAAGATTATATCTCCGACGAGTTGTAAATGTAGAGAGAAAAACATCAGTTTTTTTCTTTAGTTCTTCATGAGTGTAATTGAAATAAGATCAGGTGCAGTGATTTAGGCAGCGGACACAGGTTTCAAATTGCGAGGTCATGTGTCATTCGAACTTCTTCTAGACTTTTACTCAATTGATTTATGATGAAGTAGCATAAAAAACTTAATGAGATGAATCATGGCTCTTGTTTGATTTTGTTAAAGTAATAGAAGAGATAACATGGTTTGTTGCAATTAATGAGATGGGGTTTCAAGGGAAACACGCAGATGATACTCAGCTCCTGATGAAGAGAAGCCAGTCATTGTGCAAATTTAAGCTCCTAATGAATTCTACCTGCATATTAGAAACTTTCCAATTAGATGATCAAGCCGAACTGATTCAACACACATAAAACTCATCATCTGTCTAAACTCTAGAAATACTCAAACGCATCCTCATATTAGATTATTATTGCTCCATGCTTGTTTGGTCAGTTTTTTTTGGAAATGAGGTGCTTCAAAGAAGCTTCATACAATGGCTTCACCAATGAGCATGTGGTCGGCATGAAGATTGGCCGCACCATGTTCGACAAGAAGGGGTTCCGGATCACCGCCGCCGACCTGCTCGCCGCTGGCGACCCGAGGAGGGTCCAGATTCTGATACACGCCACTTGTGCTCAAGACCATCTTCCACGCTGGAAGAGGTGACAGAAGGTGCAGAGACCACATACAAAACTATGAATTAATTCTTCTTTTTTTCTTTCTTTCTTTTTTTTTTTCGTCTTTGACCTTTGGTAATCATAATCATTGAAAGACAACTTTTTACTAACACGAAATTAAAACATTCTCAATTTTATAAAAAAATTACTTTTTGGTCGTACTTGTATCGTTTTATTCATGTTTAATTTATAATTAAACTAAATAACTAAAATTTAATTTGATATTAAATTTTATTTTTTATAAATCGAGTTTGCTAGACTTAAAAATTCATTCGGTATACTTTGATTTTTTTACTTAATTAGGAGTTGAACCTTTAAGTACGGCTTTATCAAGTACTAAGTTCACCTTTTTCTTTTTTTTTTGAGTTAGTTTTGTTGGTATGAAATTAACGTAAAATAAAAAATAATTTTATAGAAAATAAAAATAAAATAAATAAAATTACATGAAAATTTAAAAGAATTCTTTTACATTCATAGATAATATGAAAATAAGATAAAAATAAAATATTTTTTTACATGTGACTACTAAAATTTTTCCTAATTTTCTTTTTGTTTTTCATAAAAAAATTACTTTGTACAATTTTTACAAAGATCTACTTTGACTAGAAACAAATTTTATTTTAACTAACTTTCTAGATAATTAAACACAAGGAAATTTTTAATATCCAGATTTTACATTTTTTATATAATTTTAGGAAAACCAAATAGGCCCATAAAAACATTATTTCATGAGTTAAAATTATTAATTTTGGAATAAATATAGAATCAAAATTATAAATTAAACGTCAATGCCCACAGACGTTTAAATATCAAGTAAATGAACAAAATTTAATTAAAAATGTTGTTAAACTAGAATGTGTGGAACTCAATAGTTTTAAGCTAGCCTAAATATTTTTTTTTGTAACAGCTCAACTAAAGTACAAACTAATGGAGTTAAATCATCGTTGATTTACCAAGTTGAGTATTTATAGGTTAGTTATATTCCTACTATACTTATGACCACATCCCTATTTCTACATTGGATATTATCTAAGAGGTGATCATGTGAGAAAATTTTTTGGGCTATTACAATCTATTTATTTTTAATTCCATGGCTAGATCTTTAATTTACATCTAGTCTACCCTTATCATCCAATATGCTTCTATAAAAGTGTAGCTTATAGGCTTAAGTCATCCTTATAAAAATGTTTAATCAATTTTAAAAATCATCATTTTAAAAATAGTTAATCAAAAAAAATTTATAAATACATGTCTAGCCATATATTAAATGTTGCTCCATGAACCACTAATGTGAGACTAATTTTTGGATTATAACATCTTTGATTTCCTTTAAGCTCAATTTATTAACGAGTATTTTTAAACTGAATATGACATTCTAAAAAAAGACTAATAAGTTCAATGTCAACTTAAACTATATTAAATATATTTTCGCTTTTTAAATATAGTGAAGAATTGAATTTAGAATTATCATTCTCTGGCAAAATTCCTAAGTTTCATACTCCCGTCGTACGTTCTTTCTTTTTCTTCATGTTGAAATTTTTTTGTTTACTATCAATCACAACAATTTGCATAGATGTTATTAGCGGTTATGTCTTCCAGTACACTGTGCATGGGCATCTGATGGATCGGTGCAGTCGGGAAGCCGAGTACGGCGGGAGTGCTGTGCAAGGACGAGAAGGGGAAGCTTCACCGAGCATGGCTCTCCAAGAGACCATCCAGCGAGGTCATCTCTCCGCCGGCGCCATCGACACCCCTCACCTCCTAATCCTAAGCGGCATCGGCCCTTCGTCGGAGCTCAAGAAGCTGCGCATCTCACCCGTCACAGTAAACGAGTACGTCGGCAAGGACATGGCTGACAACCCCATGAACGCTATCTTCGTCCCCACCAAGAAGCACGTCCAGCAATCCCTCATCCAAACCGTTGGCATCACCAACCGCGGCTTCTACCTCGAAGCCAGCTCCGGGTCCAGTCCAAAGACAGCATCATGCATCGCCGCGAGCTGTTTCGAGGTGGGTTGGTGCTGACCAAGCTCGCGAACACACTCTCTCTCAGTTACATGAGCCTCAACAACGCAAACATCGACGACAACCCCGTCCTCACGTTCAACTACTTCCACCACCCGGAGGATGTCCGGCGGTGTGCCGAGGGCGTCAAGACGGTGCTGGAGGTGGTGAGGTCGAAGCCCATGGCGGAGCTGGCCGAGGACGGCGAGTACACCACGGAGATGCTGCTTGAATTGAGTGTTAAGGCCAATATGAACCTCGTGCCCAAGCATGCCAATAATACCAAGTCTTTGGTGCAGTTCTGCAAGGATACGATCGTCACCATTTGGCATTACCATGACGGGTGCGTCGTTGGGAAGGTGCTCGGCGTCGACCGGCTGCGCATCGTCGACGGCTCCACCTACTCCGTCTCGCCGGGGACAAATCCTCAGTGAACAGTGATGATGATGGGCAGGTACATCAATCTTATCATTTATAATCATATGAATCTAAGACAGATGTGATAACCTAACATTTAGTGTATAGTCGCGATTTACTAAATGTGTTAGAGATAGTATCAGAGATAGTGAATGAGCTAAATGTGATTTTGATGTGTTTTGTGCAGATTTATGGGAGTGAAAGTATTGAGAAGACTAGGGAGAGCTGCTGGAGTGTAGAGGCCAAGAATATTGCATTGGACGTTGCCCATGTCACTCTGTGTTACTGATTTTTGTGCGAAGTTATTCACTAAGATCAAATTGATCAATTCTTTTGGTGAAAACATTTCTGTACAGAAAGATAGGGTAACAAATTGAAGCATTTGAGAAGATGTTAATGCAGCTCGCGTCTATTTACTATTAAGTTTCTTCTTCCTGTTCATGCAGGGTGAATTTGTACAGAAAATTTATTACCTATTGATAGATTATTGATATATTATATATATTACTGCCAAGTTTCATAACTCTATGAAATCCTTCATGTAGCAGTTATATGATCTAGAGGCAGCTTCGGTTCCTACCAGGTTCCCCGTAGTAAAGATGGTACTTCAAATCCGAGCCTACATTTTCCTTCAGTCATGTCATAGTAGGCCGGCTTTGCCACCAGATGATGCACGACGTTGGGCTCCTCATAAGATTGCCCTCTGCAACAACCTTGATATCGGCCACACAGTTTGCCTTCCCATATCCTTCTCCGGAGAAATGGCCACTCCTCATCTGGGTAGCTGTGTGCGCCGCCGCTCCGACAGTGGGGCTGTATACCATCCCTCCCCACCCAATCCTATCTGCACCACTTGCTAGGCCTTGGAACAATGAGCCCGGCCAATACCCAACATTGATGCCTTGATGTTCGCGTGTCCTGACAATTGCCCCATCAAATTTTATACATTTATCTTCGTTGTTATTTAAAAAGATCAATTGGGTGGCTCGGGTACTTGCCATGTGAATGTGCATGTCAATGTCCTGCTGGGCACCTCCATCGATTGACAAGGGGCTTATTGCAGCTCCTAGTGCAATGGTCCTGTCAATCTGAACAAAGCACAGGCATTGGAGGTTTTAGCAGCCGTCGTTTCCAAGAATATCTCTCTGTTTACAGAGAATTTTCCCTTTCTTAGTCTTAGAAGTATAGCCGACACCCATGCAAATCAATGACCTAGTCATCAGAGACGATGAGACATAATTCTTATAGTAACTTATAGTCCAGTAAACAAGCAGTCTAGTTTGGTCGTTTAGCAAGTGCATGGCTCAAAGGTACCTGGATTGTGTGGTCCTTTAGCAACGGATGATCAAAGGCAGGTTGTTTGTACATGTCCACACAATTAAATATACCACCATTTTCAGCCTGCAAATCAAGGAAAACAAAAATTAACATGTTACAATTAATGGGCACATTAAAAATGCACATAAATTTGGGTTTTCAAACCTTAATGGTCTTCGCAACAGCCTCGTTAGCATGTTCTTGATCTGCAAGCACGGTACGAATTCCAGGAACACCAATGCAACAAATGAAGATAGAAGCCACAGCCCAGATCACCCAGAAAAACCTACTACCGCTCTTGATCTCCTGCATCAAACAATTCATGAAAGTAAGTTGTTTTTCTAAAGTTTGAGTTAATGATATTAAAATGAACACCTAAAATCAGACCATGGGAGGATTGAGCAGGTTTCCCTTGCTCTCTGGTTTAGCTTTGAGACACTTCATGCTAATTCAAGTATTTATACAAACCAATCAACTCATAAGCAGTTCATGGTGGCCAGATGGATGTCATTTGCAACCAATTGAACTAGGGAACGGTTTATATTAAGGGGAAAGTTAGTCTCAGCCATGTTGTAGAAAATTTTTCTGCAACACAGTTGATCTGAGCCGTTGATTTCCATGAACGGCCCACCTCAAATCCCTAAACCTTCCACACCCCTCC
>JAVDBV010008972.1:0-10506 GCA_032619315.1 Piper longum
CCACCCCCCCTCCGCCTGCCCCCAGCCCCACTCAGCGACAGCCCCCAACACCCCCGTCGCCCCACCTGACCGCCTCCCCTCCCCTGCCCGGCGACCACCCTCGCTAGCACCATCGCCCGGTGCCCCACCAGGTCACCCCCCTCCCTCGCCCGACAACCACCCCCCACAGCCGGAACCCTGCCACCGGCAGAAGAAGGGGGGGAGTAAATTTTTTTTTTATCAAATATAGGCACAACCTAGATGAGTTTGGCGCAGGTAAGGTTTTTTGGGTCTGGCTCAGAAAATCTTTTTCCTATATATATATATATATATATATATATTCATTTTATATTGGTGAGGAACTCCACCACATTGTTATAGCCGTGATGGTATGGTGGGAGGGGAAAGAAACAAAATTATAGGCGGGTGATATTTATTGACAGAAGAATATATGCTAATTAACGCTATGATTAACGATGTTGGAAGAATAACCCGTTTTTCCAAAATTGTACCTAAGCAAAGCGACTATAGTAATAGTAGTAGTACTGATATATAAGAGGACAACGACTACAACGTTTAGAAGAGATAAAGCCTACTCTCCACAATCACTTCTATAATCATACTTCCACATACCGCGTATAACCATTTATGACCTGGTTCATTTCCAAACTCATCATCCTCTCCATCCTTGAATGTGGAAGTTCCCGGAGATCATTATCAATTACCTGAAAAAATAAACAGGAAAACATGGTGATATTAAGGAAGATCATGCAAGGGCAAAAAGGTTAATGATAGATAGATATCGATCATATCTATCTATCTATCACAAGTTGAGATGGCCTCAACTTGTTACAATGTTTAGTTTATATATGATTGATATCTATTTATCACAACCTTTTTGCCCTTGCTTAATCTTCCTTAATATCACCCTGTTTTATTTTTTCGGGTAAATGATAATGATCTCCACATTGATGTTTGGGAATCTCCACATGCAGAATGGAGAAGATGATGAGCTGGGCAATGAACCAAGTCATGAATATTTATACATGATAAGTAGAGGTATGAATTTTTTTTATTTGAACTATGTAACATAAGGGATTGTGGAGACCGTTTCATCTCTCCTAAATGTTGTAGTTCACATTCCTCTTGTATATCAGTCCTCTTACTATAGTCTGCTTTGGGAAGAATTGGTTATTCTTTAAACATCAATAATCGTACATATATTCTTATGTCCATAAATATCACCTGCCTAAAATTTTTGTTTCTTTCCCATTCCACCATGCCATTGCCACTACTGCTCCATGAACAATATGGAGGAGTCACTTAGTCCAGCTCCGGCTGCTCCGATACTTGCCGGGCATAGCTTTCCGGCGAGCAGCTGTTCCTGCTCAGAGGAAGAAGACCCAGAATCACAAGCAGGAGCAGCAGGGGATGGAGCACTGGACATCACTTGATTCACTTGCGCAATTTGAGGAGGCGGAGTCATACTGTTGATTATATTCTCCATGCTGTTAGTGATCTGCTTAACATCAAAACCACCTCTTTTGTTTTTCCATGAAAACCCGAACATCCTGCTTACAGAGAAGGAAGAGATTTCAAGTAGTTGCAATTGAACCAAAAATATATAATGTGAACTCCAGAGAGATTAATTTTTACAGTAGTTTAGAACAGCTATCTGACGTGAGATAGGCACATCATGATTTCTTTTCTTATTTAAAGCCAAAAATGCTTCTCATGGACAACTCAAAGATCATAGCAGATACATGGATAATAAGCAGGCGCAAGCCAGATAATCACACCCCTCTCAAAGGGTACCTAAAACCTTACAAAAAATATAAACATCTTCTAATTCAGAACATGTGATAGCTTACTCAGAAATATGGCACCACTTGGAATAAGCATCTTCTTTCATAGATAACAAGAGAACAAATTTTGACAAGTTAATAGATAATAATAAAATATTTTAAAAAAAAATTATAGATCTTATTAAGATATTTTATAATTTCTATAAAGTAAAATCTAATCTTTTAGAATCATTTTCAAATCATATTAATTAATATTTTTATTTTCGAAATTATTTAATTAAATAAATTACAAACATGACTAGATTTCTACAAAATCTTACTAACATGATTATTTTTCGGAATTGTTGATTAATTAAATTAAAAAAATGTGATAGAGATGAAAAAAGGGTTTATAAACACAAATTTTATATTATCATTTTTTTAAAATTTGAATGAATTAAATTTGATATATTAGAAATATAATTAAGATGGTACATCTTATCCTTTAAAAGTTCTTCCAAATCTTATTAATATTATTATTTTCGGAATTTTAATTAATTAAATTTGATATTTTGAATAATAATAATTTATTTTTGAAAAAATAGATCTTATTAAGATATTTTGTCATCTCTATAAAATAAAATCTAATCTTTTAGAAACTTTTCCAAATCCTATTAATTAATATTGTTATTTTCATAATTATTTAATTAAATAAATTACATACTTAATAAAGATGGAAAAATTAATCTTTTAGATTTTTACAAAATCTTATTACAGTTATTTTCAGAATTTTTAACAAATTAACTTAGAAATTTGATAAAGATGAAAAAAAGAGTTGATAAACACATATTCAATATTATCATTTTAGTAATTTTTTAAATGACTAAATTAGAAATATAATTAAGATGAAAAATCTTGTCATTTAGAATTTTTCCCAAATCATATTAATACTACTATTTTCGAAAATTTTAATTAATTAAATTTGATATTTTGAAATCTCTATAAAATGACATCTAATCTTTTAGAATCTTATTGAATTATAAACTTGATAAAGATGAAAAAAAGAGTTGAAAAAAACATATTTAATATCATTAAATTAGAAACACAAGAATATTATTAAGATGGAATATCTTATCTTTTAGATTTTTTCTAAATATTATTAATATTATTATTTTCGTACTTTTTAATTAAATGAATTTAATATTTTGAAATCTCTACAAAAGAACATCTAATCTTTTAGAATTTTTTCAAATACTATTAATATTGTTATTTTCGGAATTATTTAATCAAATAAATTACACATATGATTGGTTGAAAAGCAAATAACTACATGCTAAAGCCAACCACAATTAAGATAGGAAAGCAAATAACTACATGGGAAATCGTAAAGATATGAAGTTGTTCTAGGAGGTACAAGGAATTTGAGAAGAATTATGGAAGACAAAGAAGAGAATCATTAATAAGAGTTTCAATGTTCAAGGAGGAGGATTTGGTGTTGGTTCTCGTATTCCAAGAGGTTGGACGTATCTCGATTATAATTTTTTGTATCATCAATTATAAATATGTAATTTTATGTATGTGTTGTGTAAAGTACAATTGAATTGAATGAAGTATATGATATAGATTGCTTCATTGTGTTTTGGAGTGAAGAGAGAGGGGGAGGTATGGGTATTCTCAACTAGAATTTCTTATAAAGTTGAGGTTGAAGTCGTTCCCAATTAGATGTGTCTCCCAACTAAAGGTTCTTGATTATGTCTTGATGTTTTAAGGCGGGGTTGTCAGACAATGATGATGATGTATATAGTTCACCCACTATTTGTACCTATTATTTGTTATACTTGATAATTTGTTGTTTATTCTTGTATTTTTGAGGTTTCGAGTTAAATTTGTGTGTTCTCTTTTTTTTTTATACTTTATTAGTTTACCTCGTTAAAACACAAAACATAGAGTCTAAGGATTATGTATGTTTTGGTTCGTGCCTTGGTTCATGTAGTTGCGGTATGTGGCCTATAGAGGTTCGTTAGAAAGGTCATGGAAGAGTTTGGTTTGTTTAAGATTGGTGGTATTTTTTTTCAAGATGACTATTGAACAATACTTGCAAAAGGTGTTCCTTCTAAGCAAGGAGAGGAGAGATGTTAGAAGTTTCAATTAAGGGAGATAGAGATCATTCCACATATATCAAGAGGGGGGATATGTTGAGATAATTCCCTCATGTGATGGTGGTCTAAAAGTGGTCAACAATGATGCATCAAGTTGATTGGTGTTAGTGGTGCAGGTCAAAGAGGGAGATTCTAGGGGCTACATCTCTTTCCTATGCGAAAGATGTTTAACCAACCCTAGTATTTCGTATAATTTGGGAGAAGAGAATTATTGGAATCTCTCATACAATAAATATATGAAAACATACAACGAAATATGAAGCCGTAAAGACATGAAGTTACTCAAATAATTATGAGAAATTAGAAAAATTGTGAAAGACAGAAAAAAGAATTCATTGGTAAGAGTTCTAGTCGTCAAGGAGGAGTATTTTGGTGTTGGTTGTTTGTATTCAATAGATTGGGCGTATCTCGAGTATAATATTTTGTACTTGTATATGTGTGTTGTGTAGAGTACAATTGAACTGAACAAAATTCGAGGCTAGTGATATTTATTAACCTAAAAATATATGTTATGATTAATGATATTGAAGGAATAACCCGTTTTTCCAATATATAAGAGGGCAGCGACAGGACGAATACAGAACAGCGACTACATCGTTCAGAGGGATGAAGCTACCCTGCATATTCACTTCTATTACATACTTCACATAAAAAAAAATGTCATACCTCCACATACCACGTATAGACATTTATGACCTGGTTCATTGCTCATCCTCTCCGTTCTGAATGTGGAGGTTCCCCGGAGATCATTATCAATTACCTGAACAAAATAAAACAAAAAATAGGGTGATATATATGATTGATACTATTTATCACAACCTTTTTGCCCTTGCATAATCTTCCTTAATATCATACTATTTTATTTTTTCGGGTAAATGATAATGATCTCCTCCACATTGATGCTTGGGAACCTCTACATGCAGAATGCAGAAGATGATGAGTTGGGTAATGAGCAAAAGTCATGAATGTTTATACATGATAAGTAGAGGTAGGAATTTTTTTTATTTGAACTGTGTAATATAAGTGATTGTGGAGACGTTTCTATCTCTTCTAAACGTTGTAGTCACCGTCCTCTTATATATCGGTTCTACTACTATTACTATACTCTGCTTTGCTTAGGCAAATTTGGGAAGAGTGGGTTATTCTTTCAACGTCAATAACAGTCGCATATATTCTTAGGTCCATAAATATCATCTGCCAAGAATTTTGTTTCTTTCCCATTCCACCATACCATCGCCCACTACTCCATGAACAATATGGAGGGGTCACTTTGTCCGGCTCCTGCTGCTCCAACACTTGCCGGGCATAGCTTTCTGGCGAGTTGTACAGTGTTTGCTGCAGCTGTTCCTGCACATTGCCTATTGGAACAGAGGAAGATGACCCAGAATCACAAGCAGGAGCAGCAGGGGATGGAGCACTGTGCATCATTTGATTCACTTGCACAATTTGAGGAGGCGGAGTCATACTGTTGATTATATTCTCCACGCTGTTAGTGATCTGCTTCACATCAAAACCTCCTTTTTGTTTTTCCATGAAAACCCGAACATCCTGCTTACAGAGAAGGAAGACGGGCATGGAATGTATAGAAACGAAGAGATTTGAAGTAGTTGCAATTGAACCAAAAATATATAATGTGAACTCCAGAGAGATTGGCGTTTGCATTAGTTTAGAACAGCTATCTGACTTGAGATAGGCACATTATCATTTCTTTTCTTCTTGAAAGCCAAAAATGCTTCTCATGGACAACTCAGAGATCATAGCACATACATGGATAATAAGCAGGCGCAAGCCAGATAATCACACCCCTCTCAAAGGGTACCTAAAACCTTATAATATAACCATCTTCTAATTCAGAATATGTGATAGCTTACTCAGAGATATGGCACCACATAAAATGGCCATCTTCTTCTCTTTAATAGATAACAAGATAATTTTTTTGACAAGTGTCACTTTTAATTAGGGATTAGCAAATAGCGCAATATGATTGGTTATGATAATAATATAATAAAATTTAAAAAAATTATAGATTTTATTAAGAAATTTTATAATCTCTATAAAGTAAAATCTAATCTTTTAGAATCATTTTCAAATCATATTAATTAATAGTTATTTTCGAAATTATTTAATTAAATAAATTACAAAATGATTAGATTTCTACAAAATCTTACTAACATTATTATTTTTCGGAATTTTTTACTAATTAAATTAAAAAAATGTGATAGAGATGAAAAAAGGGTTTATAAACACATGTTTAATATTATCATTTTTGTAAAATTTTAATTAATTAAATTTGATATATTAGAAATATAATTAAGATGGTACATCTTATCTTTTAGAATTTCTTCCAAATCTTATTAGTATTATTATTTTCGGAATTTTAATTAATTAAATTAGATATTTTGAATAATAATAGTTTATTTTTTGAAAAATTCATAGATCTTATTAAGATATTTTGTCATCTCAATAAAATAAAATCTAATCTTTTAGAAACTTTTCCAAATCCTAGTAATTAATATTGTTATTTTCATAATTATTTAATTAAATAAATTACAAACTTAATAAAGATGGAAAAATTAATCTTTTAGATTTTTACAAAATCTTATTACTGTTATTTTCAGAATTTTTAACAAATTTACTTAGAAATGTGATAAAGATGAAAATTCTTGTCATTTAGAATTTTTCCCAAATCTTATTAATACTATTATTTTCGAAAATTTTAATTAATTAAATTTGATATTATGAAATCTCTATAAAATAAAACCTAATTTTTTGCTCGTCCATCATGCCGAATAGACATTCCTAAGTTTGTTTTTGCCGATCCCAAATCCTTCATTGCAAAGGATTTATTCAAGTTCTTCTTTAAACTTGCAATCTTAGCTCCATCATATCCTACAATCAACATGTCATCCACATAAAACAATAGAATAAAAAGTTACTATCATCAAACTCTTGATTAAACACACAATGATCAGAAACAAACTCCTTGTACTCATTCCCTCTTTAGGAGCTTGCTTCAAATCATACAAACTCTTTTTCAATCTACACACCATCTATTCCTTTCCTCTAACTTTAAAACTCTCTAATTGTTCTATATATATGGTCTCCTTAAGATCACCATAAAGAAAGACCATCTTCACATCTAATTATTCAACTTCCAAATCCAAACTTGCAGCTAAGGCCAGAATAATTCTAATAGAAGATATTTTAACAACAGGAGAAAATTTTCATCATAATCAATACCTTTTTTTTGTCTGAAACCCTTCAACACCAACCATGCCTTGTACCTTTGTTGTGTGTTATTTTTTTCATGGTTGATTATGTAGACCTATTTATTCTTTAATACTTTCTTCCCCTTAGAAAGATCCACCAACTCATTTGTGTGATTATTATGCAAAGATTTCATCCCATCTTAAATTGCCTTCAACCACTTCTCCGTTTATACATGAGTTTTGACCTCACCCAAATTTTCTAGTTCTCCACATTCAGTAATTGTCACATATTCTGATGATGGATATCTTGTTGATGCAACACTGGTTCCCAAGCTAATCACCTCACATTAGTTGGTTACCCTTGATGAGAATCTACGTATTTTTGTCCAACATCATTAACAAACTCATTAGAAATATCATCCAACACCAAATCTTCACCCTCATCATCACTGGGTTGGGAAATAATTATGTCATCCTAAACCGTCTCTTCACTTCTAGTTGAGGTTAAAAGATCTTTTATTTTTTTCAAGCTTTCCTGAGATTTTGTTTGAGGAACTTCTTCCTTGCCAAAGTCCTCAACTGTTTGATCCTCCCTGAAATATATCTTACTTCAAATCTATTTTCTATTCTTAGGATCTCAAAGTTTGTATCCAAACTTATCATCACCATATCCCAGAAAATATATTTCACAGCCCTAGAGTCAAACTTAACCCTTTGCTCCTTGGGTACATGTGCGAAGGCTTTACAACCAAAAACTTTTAAATGAGAATAACTGATTTTTTTGTCTCTCCAAACCCTTTCTAGTATGTCATTGTCCAGGGAGATCTATTGATCAAATAACAAATTGTGCTCATGGCCTCACCTTGTAAGCTTTTAGGCAATATAACTGAAGACAACATACTTCACATCCGCTAAGAGATGGTCCTATTCATTCTTTTAGCCACTCTAATATATTGAGAAGTATAATGAACCGTCTTCTCATGCCTAATCTCATTCTTGCTACAATATTCATCAAACTCAACAAAACAATATTCACCACCATTATCACTTCTAAGGCATTTTAAGAGCTTATCAATTTCTCTTTCAACCAATACATGAAAATTTTTAAAGATGCCAAAAACATCATTTTTATTTTTCATGTCATAAGCCCATACCTTCCTAGAAGTATCATCAATATAAGTGAAAAAATCAATAGAACTGCCAAGAAATTTTACCTCCATAGGCCCACACACATCAGTGTGTACCAACTTAAGAACTTATGACTTCCTTGTACTTGTGTATGCAAAGAATGTTCTAAGTTGTTTCTCGACCAAATAATGGTCACAAGGACTAATTGTGATGTCCTTGACCTTGGGATGAAGATTTAGCTTTTTCAATGTCTATAGTCCTTTTTCATATGTCCCAATCGATGGTGCCACAAATCAGTAGTGGAATCAAATGAAGAGATATTAACTTTCCCACCAACTCGACTCGTCTCGTCTCAGTCTTGTACAAACTATAACACTTCTTCCCTTTAGCAACAATAAGAGAACCTTTCATAAGTTTCCACACATCTTGTACAAATTGTGAACCAAATCCTTCATCTTCAAACACTCCGGTTAATAACAAATTCATCCTCAAATCTGGAATATGTATGACATTCTTAAGCACCAATCTATAACCCGTGTTTGTAACTATATGCACATATCCAAGTCCCACAATTTTGGAAGTATCAGTATTTCTCATCTTTACTATACCCAAATCCAAAGGTAGGTAGTAAAGAAATTTGTACTTGGAGTTGCATGGAATGATGCTCTCGAGTCAATTACCCAACTAACATCACAATTAGCTGTCAAACTATCATTCCCACAATCAGAAAGAATCACCATGTCATCATGCACAACATTAGTATTCTTTTTTCCTTGATCATTGTTGTCCTTATTTTTCAAGTCTTTCTTCAGTTTCCAACAATCCCTCTTGAAATGAAGTGTTTTGTCACAATAATAACACTTCAAGTTCTTCCTAGATTTATAACTTCCTCGACTCTTATTCCTTATGTTTGTGTCCCTATTTCTTGATATACCTCTTGTTTCTTCTGACACTAATGCATGAGACTCTGAAATTGGTAGAAATTTTCTTCTTACCTCCTCATTTAGTAAACTGTTTGTTACCATGTCCATTGTGAGTTTTCCATCCAGAGCAGCATTACTCAAAGAGATCACCAATGTTTCCCAGGTCTTTGCCAATGTGTTGAGGAGCAGGATAGCTTGCTATTCTTCATCTAAAGTCATCTTCATCCTGGCAAGTTCAGTAATAATACTCCTCATCTCATTGAGATGCTCACTTATGTCATTTCCATCCTTATACTGCAAGTTCACTAATTTCATTATCAAAAAGGTCTTATTGCTCATAATATTCTTCTCATAAACTTCTTGGAGTTTATCCTATATAGTTTTTTTGAAGATGTCAATTCATAAACATGATGATACACAACTTCATCTACTCATTGTCTCAAATAAGCCATAACCTTCATATCCAATTTATTCCAATGTTTATCAGCCACCTTTGTCAGTTTCTAATTAGTGATAGGTTCAAATAAATCCTTAGAATATAAATGATCAATTATTTTTCCTTTTCAATAGTACCTGTTACTAGACCTCTTAAGAGATATCATCTTAACATATTTCTCATCAGCCATCTTGTTGAAATATAAATCACAAACACACCAACTATGCTCTTAGAAATTTCGTCGAACACCTAACGGGTAGAAAATATCAACAACCAAAATTTTCACAACCAACCAATCAACCAAGCAAGCAACTTGGCTTTGATACTACTTGTTGGAATTAACCAAACATAAATCTCATATTTCAACACATAAGGATGAGAAGTATCAATCAAAATAGATACATCATAATACCACCAAAATAGACAAACCAATTTTACGTGAAAAACTTTAAATTTTGGGAAAAAAAACATATGAAAAATGGCCTGATCAAATTCACTATATCACAACTTAATACAAAAAAATATTCAGAAGAGTACAAACTCTCCATTACCAATTTATTGTAATTTCTACACAATTGGTATAAGTCACAACTAAAGAAAATAAAAAATTACGAATTAAGAACTAAGCGAGATTATTATTAATGATTGCATATGAATCTTAACAAAACATTCACCTTTATTCAATCTATACAATTTTTTTTTCTCCCCTCGTGACCTTTTTTTCCCAAAACCTAAAATCCAAAGAAGAAAAATGTATGTCGTTGATTTTTATCTCTCTCAACACAAGTGTTTTCTATAAAAAAAATTTTAAATTTTTCCACAAATAGGGTTGTGATTTTATGTATTTACGGAGGGGAGACAACCTAACATTATCAACTACACATTTCA
>JAVDBV010008974.1:16335-28528 GCA_032619315.1 Piper longum
AGCCGTGGACCTCTTTCCCAAGCAAAGGAATCAATATGAAGCTGGTACAGAAACAAGTTGAGGTCACGAGTCAGGTGATCTTCAAATAGATCAATGTATGGAATAAAGTCTGCAAATCCAGGACTCTTCAGTCGATAGCCAACTCTGATGGGTGCAGCACAAAAACAAGAGCCAGGAGCTTCTGGAACATATTCATAGTTTTCTTCGGTGGGACACCCTTGAGGAGGGCACACTCCTTGTGATTCTGGCAATGATCTATCTGTTGCATTCTGAGATCCACAAAACTGGATAATATTCAGCTCATTAGCACTTCTGCATATAGGATTTCCCTGCAGCCTAAAGATCAAGTCATTCAGTGACACTTTCAATTCATGTTGAATCAAAATGTAAACATCACGACCACCATCAAACACAGCTTACATTATCAATCTCGAAAACAAGTGGAATATTTATGATATTAAGGTTCATTTGTGACAAATGCCCATGAATGGCACCGACAAGTGTGAACAAACCATTTTACTGACCATAAGTTTTGATATTGCAAAACAAATTATAAGCAATAGAAAAAAGTTTATCAACATACACCGCCCCCCTCCTCCAACCCAAAAAAAAAAAAAAGTACCTCAAAAATATACATAATTATAAAAGAAAAAGAAAAAAGTAAAGGCATTTCACATCATTCCCACCCTTGTTCATTCCATAAAAGGCCCAATGCATAGGTCGCTGTAAGGGCTTAGTCTCCACAGGGAAGGTAGATATTACTGTTTAACATTTTTCTCTATTAGAGAAATAAAAAATACATGTTTGAGCAAACACGACAACATTCTGCGCCAACATTTTGATTCCAGATATTGTGAGGTCAACGATTTGTTCTACTTGTACACACTTAGAATCTTATTGTCTTTGGTAAATTTAGTAAGACACATCCCTAAAGTAGTTTAACTTGAAAGTAAATTGGAATATTTCATTGACTGATTGTTACAGGCGGTAGATTGATTCTATGTATGGCTATTGACAATGTATCAAAATCAACCAAAGAAAGTAAAGAAGAGGGAAAGCAGCATACATGACTGTCACATTTGCAGGAGGATCAACTGGGCCCGTGACATTAGAAAGTAGATTATTCTCAAGATCCCTGTAAAATAGTTTCAATGTTTTCAGTTCAAAAAGAATCAAAGAACAATCAAAAACCACCACTAATTCTAGAAAGTTATGTAACCTTCCTGCAAGATGAGAAATAAAAATTTAAAAATACCATAACTTGATTCCAGTGTCTTACAAGATGAGAGTTCTGTTTCCACCCAGGGTAACATTTACCCAAAGTGTAGAGGGAAATGAGCCACTCAGAAAATTGTTGCTCAATGATCTGCACAACAAAAACAATGATATCCATCAAATATGATACTATCAAGATTAATGATGCTGTGCATATCTAACAGTTGATTGTTTAGATTCACCTCCTAATAAATAGATAGTGGATCTATGCACAAACAAGCAGAGTATTTGGTTAATTTGTCACTCAAAAGTCTCATCTCTCTTTTCACATTGTTTAAATGACAGAGCTTGCTTATCAGTTTATCATATTTTCCATGTAATTTTTTTTTGCTGAGTATCTATATATATCATGCTACATTGTGATATATTGGTAAACCACGGTTGACTATTTTCTGTACTTTTCCCAATTCTGAAGTACTTCTATAGAGGGGCGAGAAGCTGATGAATTGGTAGCACTTGGGGAGGAGGAAGGGTGGTTAATGGTAACTGAATTGAATCAAAGATTAAAAAATGAGAACCACAAAAAAGTAAGACATTGTAGCTACATAACAATCACATCATGAAGCTCCTAGGACTCACTCAGGCAGAATATGTAAGTTGTGTGTGTCCTCTAAGCAATTAAATCAAGCTCCTGGCTCCTTAGAAAAGGATACGATAATTTCAATCGCACATGCAATTAGTCATAAATCATTAAAGCACGAAGAAACTCACAATCTTTGGAGTAAAGGGAGCCCGGATAAACTAGATGGAACCACTCCACTCAAGTTGTTGTGTGACAAAAATCTGCATATATTGCTTAATGTTGTCAAACTTGCATCAAATTTGCAATGAGAAACAAACAAAAAATTAATCTGGACAAATCAAAACGTGCCCAGGTTTTGATCAGTAATATTTTACATTGTAGTAACATTCTCAGAGAGCCTATTTGAAGGTATCGATCCGTTGAGATGATTCCAACCGAGATCTCTGAAATGCAAGCTCCACAAGTAAGATATATGAATAACTTAACTTGAAGTTTAGAGACACGTTAAAATATTGACATTATACCAAAAAATACATACACCATTAATTTGCAAGCTTAAACAAACTTGAGAATT
This sequence comes from Piper longum, assembly GCA_032619315.1. Classification (NCBI taxonomy): domain Eukaryota; kingdom Viridiplantae; phylum Streptophyta; class Magnoliopsida; order Piperales; family Piperaceae; genus Piper; species Piper longum. The sequence goes on from JAVDBV010008974.1 coordinate 18,708, forward strand.
TCAATAAACAACAAAAAGAAGAACAAACTTCAAATTATAGTTAATATCAAGCATAGATGGACTAAAAAGCGGGTCATTTAATCGAAAATAACTACTAGAGTCCTTTTGTAAATACATCTTTTCTCCGATTAGAATTTTGAAAAAAGGACATAAAGGATTCCCCCAGGTGTCGAGTTAATTGGTTTTCTGCACTGGGTGCGTCTCATTCATCTTGCATTGGTTGGGAGAGATTAGCTAACTAATTCTTTAAGAGCGACTATTACCGTACCCATTGCCAAGGGGTTGCATCAACAGCTTGACAACCCCTGACAGTTTAGACAAGCTCTTGACTCCAATTTTTTAAAAGCAGAAGATAGTTTGCTGCAACAGGAACAACTATATTCTGTAACATACATTTTGTTAGAAGCTACATTGTCCATACATTTTATAAAAGTTTCTTTTATTTATAAATATATACAATAAGACAGTCATATTGTATTGATAAACTGTCAATCCAAAATCATCAAGTAATGGCTCTTGCGTTCTTCTTCCACATGGTACCCAAAGTGTATTAGTGGCATGGACCCTAAACTAGGATCATTGCATCATGAAACTTGTTATTGGCACATTTTTCTAGAAATAGAATACTTACAGGTAGCCAAGTTCAGGTATTGTACTTAAATCAGGTATTGACCCCTGGAGGCTGCAATTGCGGAGACTCCTAAAGATTGGAAGTGAACATAATTGAACATTAAGAAGAAAATCTAGAACGTGAATTTACTTGAGATTTAATGAACACTGATTTCTGTAACACACTTTATTGTACTTAAACTGAAAACAGTGAAAGACACTCATTTTATGACTTACAATTTCAATAATCTTGTCATGTTTTTGTATGAAGCTGGGATAATACTCCCAGAGAAATTGTTGTTGTCCAGCTGACTGTTACATACAAATCAATACGGCATCAAAAGAGAAATGACAAGAACAAGATCGTAGAGCCAACATGTAAAGGATATAAGAAATTGATAATACCCAAATATCTATAAATTTTGTTTTATTACAAATTAGGATGCTTAAAAACAAAGAAAAGCCAAAATAATTCACTCTTCTCTCACACAAGTGACAAAAAGGTAAATACATAAGCAGTTAATTCAATATCTTCCACAACAAACCAATGAAATTGCGTTTCCGTATAGAGCTCATTTTTACTGAAGAAAAAGGGAGTATTAATTTACATTGCTAATCTATTTCTCCCCAGATTGAGCTCCTAGGATTATCTAATTCAAACATTAGATGAACATTTTATAGAGAGCATACCAGTGCAGGAATATGATTTGTTTGGAAGTGATAAACTCCTAGGAGCAGTAAAAGAGATCAAAATTTGCAAAAGGAACAACAATTCAAATGAAAATTCTGTATAGGAATTTGTATATGTTATTAGAGAAAATATCCGTATATAATATGTAAGGTAGAATCAATGTAGTCAATCAAGAACTAACAATTCTAATGTAGAATAGTAGAATATGTAAGCACAATAATTATAAGCAATCCATATAAATGATGTGCTCATTTTGGATGCATAAAAGGTATAGAGAAAAATTAGTATCAGCAACAGCTGACTCTTGTGTCAGCTACATTATATGTGAGCCCTTGGATTACAAGAATGGTTGGATGATGAGGGTAATTTTGTCCAAGTCACAAAAAAAATACAGCCATGTGATCTACATGAATGCCTGTTGCTGATATTAAGCCTTCTTAAAGTTTTATTGTCAAAACCCACATAAGAAACCATAAGCAATAAAACTTTCACTGCAATCAAGTAAAGAAATCTTCCAAGGATTGACAGGAGTGGAGATGGAGAAATGAGAGAATAATCTTGTATCATTCATCAAAAGGTTTGAAGCAGAAACATCTACCAGATGTAACATCAACCATCTTCATATAACAACAAAAGAACAAAACTCTAACATGAAACAACCCAGAAGAATTAAAATTAGATTTTCAAAAGTGCAATGAAAACATTTAACATTATAATTTTGGCATATGGAACTTACAGAATTCGCAATCTTGGCATCTCAGAGAACTCCGGTGGAAGATACCCAGACAAGTTGTTGTTATCCATAAGGCTGTCACAATATTTAAATTAATAAAGAAGCTACAGAACCACTAAACCCGAGGGAGACATAAATACAGAATTTCGAAATATAATTCCAAAACTCCACTATATGCAGCTGAATACGATTTAGTCATGCCTATCCAGGAATATGGTCACGAAATTAAAAAAAAAAAAAAAAAAAAAAAAACCTTCTTCTAGCCAATCCTTTCCATGCAACCTGTAATATATAGATCTTAGACTGATGATGCAGGTTTTGCTAAGCCATATGCCACATTAGATCCTGTAACTAGGTTGGACACTGCCAGATGCATATGTATTAAACTAAAACTAGGCATTGCAACGGATGCAAGGACTGATTGGAAAATATTGATAAAGAAAACAGTGAGAGCATTTAACCCACAACAGTAGGCAGACTTGACCCAACAAAGAAATATGAAAACAAAACATTAAATTGTAAAAGAAAGGCAGTCAAATAGTCTGATCCCCAACATAAAAGGCCTGACCAAGAGAAGAAATGTGAACAGAACATATCGCAATGTTTACAAGAAGATGCAACAAATTAAAAAACAGAATAATGATAATATGAATCAAAAGCTTGATTAATTATGTGCAATATACGAAATCTACATAAACGGCAACTAATTTAACTTACAGATGCATAAGCCTTGGTAATTGAGAAAGTTCAGGAGGTAACTGCCCACTAATTGAGTTATTATTCAGGTGGCTGTCATCAAGAAAATTAACACACGTCAACATTTGCAAATCTTTTAACCATATACTAATTTAAGCGCCTCAATGTAACTCACAGATGTTTCACGCTAGACAGATTTGCAAACGATTTGGGTATCGATCCATGAATCTGGTTTTCATCAACTTGTAACCTATCTAAATTGGGAAGGTAACCAAGCTCATCAGGCAGAAATCCAGTCAATTTGTTGCCATTCAAAAGCCTGCAAATTTTAAGAATAGCTTCATGTCAAAATAAAACTTTGAAAAAAAGAAGATAAAGCTGTTATGATGTTGTAACAGTCAAGATGGCATAAAATAAGTTTATAACATGCCTGTCTCTTAACATGTAAGCCAAGAATTCACATCAACATCACATAAGAGAACCACAATCAGTCTACTCCAAATCAGATACAATGAGAAGAATGCATTCAATTGGTAACATTCAAATTAAAAAAAGTAAATGGCTTTTTCATATAGTAGAGAGGGGTAGAATAGTACTCAGGCTCAAGAACATGACAAGCAAAAAAGATTACAACTTCAAATGATTAAGAACTGACCATCTACTGACTACATCTGAAGTAAATACTCACACGAGTTCTAGAGACTTCAAATTCCCTATTTCCTTTGGTATGTTTCCACTTAAGTTGTTCCACATAAAATCCCTGAATACGAACAAAAGATGGTCAGGAAAGAAAAAAAAAACAAGAAGCAAACAAACTGATGAAAGTGATACTACTTCTGTAGGCTGAAACTTACAGAATTTGCAGGCGTGTCAGATGACCAAGCTCTGGTGCTAAAGCTCCAGATAGATTTTTATTCAATAGATGCCTGAGGCAGAAACTGAAAATCTTAATTTGTTCACACTATGTCACCAACTGCCACTAATAAGTCATTGCTTTTTTTTCTCACAACAAAACCATGCCAAACAATCTTCGTGTTAACAGATATAATTGCTAAAAACTGAAAAGTATCCTCCTGCCCTTACTGACATCAAAATTTTAAAGCATTTTAAAGAAAACAAAAGTAAGGTGAAGATATTGGTCCTCGCAAAATTTTTTCCTTTCATAAAGCAAGATATTATATGGTGCAGGCAAGAAAAATAAACAGAAATTTTCAACTGCTCAATGGAATCGCCAACTGAACAAACACATTCAGTGAGCAAAAGTATAAGGCAAAAACTAATGCTAAGTACTCATTGTATGAAAATTCATAATGAGAAAGCAGCATCTTACACTTCTCGAACATGCAGATATCCATCATCAAGTGCAGTGTCAAAGCAGATAACTCCAGTCCAGTTCCGCAGACATGGATCTCCCTTCTTCCAGTTGTCAAGAAACCTATGTTTATCAATTAACCTGCGCTTAATTGCTCTTAGAGCATCACCTGTAGAAAATGAAAAATTAGTCAATTAGGATTTGAGGTCATCTTCATGTCACTCGAACAATAAGTACATGTCCTTAAAGTCTTATGTACTGCATACAACACTATGAAAGTGTAAAACTCATATTCATCATGAGGAGTGCAAGGAATGAATATATGAGTACTTCACACAAGTCAAAGATTAAGCACAGATAATCCCACCATGCTGACATGCAAGATCAAGTTAATTTGACGAATATAAAAAAATTTCCAATAACCACGGGGGACAATAAATCAGCTCTGAAATATAGATAATAAGCCTCTACTTTGATGCTTCAGCAAATATTGCATACTATCGACGGAATATTTTTCTTAAGTGAAGACGACTAGCCATAATCCATATGCCATATGAAAATTATGATTATTGATTTGCAAGAATCATCTGAGAAGTTTCATCTCGAAGACAACAAGAAAATAGCCATACACAAAAATCCAAGCTCCGGGAAACAGAATTCACCTTCAAGGGGATCAGTTACAGCTGCTCCCACAAGCCCCCGAGAGCAAAATAACCAAATAGAGAGAACGGCTCCAAAACAGCAAACTTTCACTCGATACCTCCCAAACATCGACATCATGAGTCAGCCCTCAGTCTGCAATCATCCATTTCTTAAATATACATTCATGTTTAAAAAATAAATAATAAAAATAAAAATAAAAAACCAATCATTCTCGAATATTTCCATTGATGTACACTTTGCAAACTACCCCATACTTGATTTCGCTTCCTGATAAAAACTGCATCATAATCACAAAATACCATTTATATACTAGCAAAATTCCAAACAAACACCGAAATTGACAATCCCACTGCAAGTAATAAATCAACATCTATTCCCCGCCAACAAAAAATAGCTACCAACAACCAAAAAGCACACTTTCAAGTATCAACAACCATTTCACATCCACTCACCAGAATCAGGCCATACTTCCATCAAAAGCCCATCTCTCAAACGCCAAACCAAAATCAAAATGCGCAGAATCAGTCGGCAAGCAAGGCCATTGGAGGCGCAGGTGGTGGGGAGGAGTAGTGGATGCAAATGAGCCGACTTTGAGCGGTTTGACCGAGCAAGAGGGAGGGAGGAGCTGTAAATGAAACATATTTGATGTTGCCATTTTGTACGGAGAGAGGAACAAAAACAATGGAAGGGGGAGGGGAAGATGTTGACGTCGGCCATGAGCGGATCGTTTGGAAGCTATCCATTGTCTTACGTTAGAAACAGACAGATATTTGCAGAAAGATTGAGTTTCGGTCGGTAACTCCTCCATGTTTGGATATTTATGTCAAAGGCCTCTTTTTTTAGCATTAGTATAAAAAATGTCATATTTTTTAAAAAAGCTATAATAATAATCTTATAAATGGGGCCATAAAAATATATTTTTCGTTGCCATGACTATTTTTTTATTTTAATTTGTGTCTCATTGAGATCGACTCTCGAATTAAAATTAAGTGTATGGATTGAAATATAAAAACATATTTAAACTAAATCTAGGTTGGAGATAGTTTGATGCATGCATCTTTTATCCAAATAATTTAAAATGATTTATTCATAAACTTGTATAAAAATAGATGTTTTCACCTCTCTTTACCTTACCTATTTAAAACTCAATTCAACAACTATATAATAATAGGTTTGAAAAGAAAAAAAAGAAGTCAAAACACATGTTTCTTAGCTTATCTAGAGCAACTAATAATTTAGTGCCACAAGTGCATCTAGGTCAAGTAATTAATGTAAGGATAGAAAATCCTCAAACATCAACATCTTGCCTTTCTTGATTGGTGGCTGCTCTTCAATTAGAAAGAAAAATCATGCTGAAAAAAAAAACATACAGACTTTTTTTTTATCTAACACTTGCTGATATTTCTGATGATCTTATCAAAAATCTAGAAAGAAGAGTCAGTCAATCTTCTGCTTTGTTGATCTTATAGAAAACTTGCTATAAGAAATTACAAATGCCAAGAAAAAAAAAACAATAGACAGGATATATGATACTCTTGTGCTTCTTAATTGAGATGTGTATTGGCTTTTTACATGTTGATGAAAGCATTTCCTTCTAGGCGATTTCTGCTTCTGGGTCTTGTCCATTACTGTTTTGTGATCTACAGAAAGAAGGTATGGTTTGACTGATCATCAACAGTCCCCAGCTTTTCATCTTGAGAAAATAGTTCTACTGGTGACCTACCGAAGACCATGAAACTTGTCCACTGATATGTCTGGTGTGTTGGCTAATGACATGCCTCCCAAGTTCAAACTTGAGTAACCCTCAAATTCCTTTCTCCCAAAGTGCAATATTGTAGAAGAAAAGGTGCATTGATTGAAATATGGAGATGCTAAATCCTTCTACCCAATTATTTGAGATAGATTAGATGATGGCATTGATGATCTCGAGCCAACATTACTATTAGTAATCCACATTAAACTGGAAATCACTCCTGTTAGTTAGAATTACTAATCATTTAACAGGAAAGAATTTAAGCAAAACTACTTATCCTTCAACTTTGGGCAATGAACAGTAGAGTGAACGGGCTCACATTTGTTCTCTCACTGGTACATCTGAACCTCAACAGAACTCAACCTTCAGAAGGTGGAAGCTTAATATAAATTTTAGTAATCCACATCAAACTGGAAAAAATTCCTGTTTCTTAGAAGTACTAATCATTAAACAGGAAAAGTACTAATCATTAAACAGGAAAGAATTTAAGCAAAACTACTTATCCTTCAACTTTGGGCAATGAACAGTAGAGTGAACGGGCTCACATTTGTTCTCTCACTGGTACATCTGAACCTCAACAGAACTCAACCTTCAGAAGGTGGAAGCTTAATATAAATTTTAGTAATCCACATCAAACTGGAAAAAATTCCTGTTTCTTAGAAGTACTAATCATTAAACAGGAAAAGTACTAATCATTAAACAGGAAAGAATTTAAGCAAAACTACTTATCCTTCAACTTTGGGCAATGAACAGTAGAGTGAACGGGCTCACATTTGTTCTCTCACTGGTACATCTGAACCTCAACAGAACTCAACCTTCAGAAGGTGGAAGCTTAATATAAATTTTAGTAATCCACATCAAACTGGAAAAAATTCCTGTTTCTTAGAAGTACTAATCATTAAACAGGAAAAGTACTAATCATTAAACAGGAAAGAATTTAAGCAAAACTACTTATCCTTCAACTTTGGGCAATGAACAGTAGAGTGAACGGGCTCACATTTGTTCTCTCACTGGTACATCTGAACCTCAACAGAACTCAACCTTCAGAAGGTGGAAGCTTAATATAAATTTTAGTAATCCACATCAAACTGGAAAAAATTCCTGTTTCTTAGAAGTACTAATCATTAAACAGGAAAAGTACTAATCATTAAACAGGAAAGAATTTAAGCAAAACTACTTATCCTTCAACTTTGGGCAATGAACAGTAGAGTGAACGGGCTCACATTTGTTCTCTCACTGGTACATCTGAACCTCAACAGAACTCAACCTTCAGAAGGTGGAAGCTTAATATAAATTTTAGTAATCCACATCAAACTGGAAAAAATTCCTGTTTCTTAGAAGTACTAATCATTAAACAGGAAAAGTACTAATCATTAAACAGGAAAGAATTTAAGCAAAACTACTTATCCTTCAACTTTGGGCAATGAACAGTAGAGTGAACGGGCTCACATTTGTTCTCTCACTGGTACATCTGAACCTCAACAGAACTCAACCTTCAGAAGGTGGAAGCTTAATATAAATTTTAGTAATCCACATCAAACTGGAAAAAATTCCTGTTTCTTAGAAGTACTAATCATTAAACAGGAAAAGTACTAATCATTAAACAGGAAAGAATTTAAGCAAAACTACTTATCCTTCAACTTTGGGCAATGAACAGTAGAGTGAACGGGCTCACATTTGTTCTCTCACTGGTACATCTGAACCTCAACAGAACTCAACCTTCAGAAGGTGGAAGCTTAATATAAATTTTAGTAATCCACATCAAACTGGAAAAAATTCCTGTTTCTTAGAAGTACTAATCATTAAACAGGAAAAGTACTAATCATTAAACAGGAAAGAATTTAAGCAAAACTACTTATCCTTCAACTTTGGGCAATGAACAGTAGAGTGAACGGGCTCACATTTGTTCTCTCACTGGTACATCTGAACCTCAACAGAACTCAACCTTCAGAAGGTGGAAGCTTAATATAAATTTTAGTAATCCACATCAAACTGGAAAAAATTCCTGTTTCTTAGAAGTACTAATCATTAAACAGGAAAAGTACTAATCATTAAACAGGAAAGAATTTAAGCAAAACTACTTATCCTTCAACTTTGGGCAATGAACAGTAGAGTGAACGGGCTCACATTTGTTCTCTCACTGGTACATCTGAACCTCAACAGAACTCAACCTTCAGAAGGTGGAAGCTTAATATAAATTTTAGTAATCCACATCAAACTGGAAAAAATTCCTGTTTCTTAGAAGTACTAATCATTAAACAGGAAAAGTACTAATCATTAAACAGGAAAGAATTTAAGCAAAACTACTTATCCTTCAACTTTGGGCAATGAACAGTAGAGTGAACGGGCTCACATTTGTTCTCTCACTGGTACATCTGAACCTCAACAGAACTCAACCTTCAGAAGGTGGAAGCTTAATATAAATTTTAGTAATCCACATCAAACTGGAAAAAATTCCTGTTTCTTAGAAGTACTAATCATTAAACAGGAAAAGTACTAATCATTAAACAGGAAAGAATTTAAGCAAAACTACTTATCCTTCAACTTTGGGCAATGAACAGTAGAGTGAACGGGCTCACATTTGTTCTCTCACTGGTACATCTGAACCTCAACAGAACTCAACCTTCAGAAGGTGGAAGCTTAATATAAATTTTAGTAATCCACATCAAACTGGAAAAAATTCCTGTTTCTTAGAAGTACTAATCATTAAACAGGAAAAGTACTAATCATTAAACAGGAAAGAATTTAAGCAAAACTACTTATCCTTCAACTTTGGGCAATGAACAGTAGAGTGAACGGGCTCACATTTGTTCTCTCACTGGTACATCTGAACCTCAACAGAACTCAACCTTCAGAAGGTGGAAGCTTAATATAAATTTTAGTAATCCACATCAAACTGGAAAAAATTCCTGTTTCTTAGAAGTACTAATCATTAAACAGGAAAAGTACTAATCATTAAACAGGAAAGAATTTAAGCAAAACTACTTATCCTTCAACTTTGGGCAATGAACAGTAGAGTGAACGGGCTCACATTTGTTCTCTCACTGGTACATCTGAACCTCAACAGAACTCAACCTTCAGAAGGTGGAAGCTTAATATAAATTTTAGTAATCCACATCAAACTGGAAAAAATTCCTGTTTCTTAGAAGTACTAATCATTAAACAGGAAAAGTACTAATCATTAAACAGGAAAGAATTTAAGCAAAACTACTTATCCTTCAACTTTGGGCAATGAACAGTAGAGTGAAGGGGTCACATCTGTTCTTTCACAGGTTCATCTGAACCTCAACAGAACTCAACCTTCAGAAGGTGGAAGCTTAATATAAATTTTAGCGTTGGGGTTTTTAAAAAACATGCATATATA
>JAVDBV010008981.1:0-10020 GCA_032619315.1 Piper longum
TTGGCTATTGAGTTATGACTGTAGTATATGAGTATATGAGCGGAAGCTGTCCAAGGTCGTTTATGTAAAATCGTGTAATGTAAGAGGTGGGAGGGAGGAGAGGAAGACGATCAAAGGGTTGATTTGACCGAAGCTTTTACATGGTTGTTCCAACCCCTTTCACTTTGTTGAGTTCCGTGCACCCCCCAGACCTGCCTTCTCTGACAAGTAGGGAACACGCCTTCCCCATCTCTATCCCCAAATCGCCCCTCAGACAATCATGCTCCCCAGTGGTTTATGTCGACTGTCACTAGGGAAAAGGCTTTTCATGATTTGGCTGGTCATCTTTTCAATTAACCCAAGACAAGATCTCTGCTAGTGAATTGATGATTCATGGGTATTGCAACTTACCAGGCAAATGTTGTTTGGCAATCTTGGATGTGGAGCTTTACTTTCTAGCAATTGGGTTTTTGACGTATACATTGCTTTATTGTTTGGCATCAGAGAAAATGAGTTGTAATTTGTAACCTTTCTGAAGGTTAAAAAGAAAACACACTTACTGAAGGTTGAGTATTTTGCAACTTCTTTTTGGTTTGGAAGCATAGGTGAACATTTTAAATCCTTGTATTATTATATTTTTTTGAATTCTTTTTTTGAATATTCCATCAGTTGATTGACAAAACCATTTCATAGATGGTAATTTTGCAACAAATCGGACATTGTTTTCTGTTGCTATATTTACTTCTGTGATGCGCATTCTGTTAGGGAGTATCTATATAGTCAATTGAAGCTTTGAAATGAGCTTTTAGATCTTCGATTCTTACTCATACCACATGTTTGAGTAGCCATAACAAAAATAGGGCTTTTCCACCTTTTCTAGTGCAAATTAACTCAGTATTGGAGTGAAGGGGAGACGTTCAGAGCACAGCTGTGTATACTCTTCCATCATGTAACTGGGTTTCTTCTCCTCCTATTGTTGCCCTTGGCTTCTGATCCTTGCCTTCTGATGCATTTTGGCCTCTTACCACCATTTGGTGCTCCAAACATGCCAATCTTTCCAATGCTCTTTGAGAGTGTTTCAAGCAAAGTCTTCCCATTACCAGACTTGCCCAACATTCCTTCCTTCAATAAAATCTGCTCCTTCTCCAGTTCACTGAGCCTCACTCTCATTCTCGAGATCTCAAGCTTAAGCTCGCGATTCTCCCTGCGCAATGATGCATAATTGTCGCGGGGCGACATGGATGCGCTGGGGATTCCACTGCTGATCCTTTGTGATAAAAATGAATCACCTGGTGTATTACTGAGGGAATTCTTCAGGCGCAGCTGTTCGAAGTAGAGCACTCGCACTGCCATCTGGACTGGAAGGCGATCGTTCTGTGCGGCATGACTGGATGCTTCTTGGGAGAGTTTCTGGCAGTCAATCAATCCGCAGAGTTTTCGACATTCAGACTCTGTCAAGGATGGATGTGCCTGTTTACAATTTTAAAGAATCAGAACTTCAAGTTGCAATTATGTAGCCATTGAAAAATATTAACGGCTACAGCCACTTTGAGCAGCAAAAATACCAATCTTTTTTATGCATCAAACCGTCTACATAAGTAGGAGTAATTGGTATACTATGAGTTTGTATCAAAAGATTTAAATTCTAGAAGTTCATGTGATCTGTTATTCGTTAATTGACATGACTTGCTCTATCTAACACACATCATATTCTGCTTTATGATGTCACAGCTACACAAATGTTGTAGTGATGTTAATTTCATCATTAGGATTATCATCCCATACATTTTTAGGAAGCATCTATACAACCAGTAAATCAGCATCAGAACAGATTTTCGGTAAAGAATTGTAAGTGTATCTACAAAAAGTACCTTTAAATATATATCTATAGCTCTGTACAGTCCATCATCAATAACTCTGGCATAATCAGGCAAGAGCTCAATAATTGCCATAAACTTCTGCAGCTTCAAATAGGGATCAGGTGCAATCTCAGCCAGGTACATATCTATGAGCCGACCAACCTTAAGAACCGAGCTTTGATTTGCAGAAGTTGCAATACCGTCTGATTCATAACCATTAGGCAATGGAAATTCATCCAGTTCTTCCTCTTCCATCCATTGCAGAAAGTTCATTAATATCCTGTGCACAATATCAGTATCAAAGTGCGAGTCTCCGGTCTGGATTGAAGGGATCAGTAGATCATCCAGGGCAACTAGGTCTAACTGAAAACTAATTCTCCTTTCAAGTTCGATTCGGCTAGCATCAGAGGATCCCATCATGATTGTCATCCTCAGCATTCCAAACAGAAAGCTCAGAGGGATTGAAGCACTTCTTTCTGCAGGTAACATATTAACAATCGTCTCTAGAACTACTTTCTGTTCTTTGTCAGGAACCAGCTTTGGAATCTGTTTCATCCTCGTTGGATCCCATGTTTGCTGCTTCCCAACATCTTTTAATGAACATTGTGCATAATGAATTAGAGACGAAGTGATGGTATCAGGTCGAACGCCTATTTCACGCATAGAAGCGATCACTCGGCGGTAGAAATCGATCTTAAGCATCGAAAGATCTTCCACCCACCATTCTCTACCATTCAATTTCGGCTTGGCAAGTATACCACCGCACTCCAAGCGAGATAAACTAGACACCAGTTGCTCCTTGCTAGTATTAGACGAAATGGCATCTATGCATCTATAAACAAGACCCACTTCCTCTGAGGTGGGAAGGAGACACTGGCAGGTTGACAGCACCTCGATTGATTTTTCAAGGCTCTGTGCCACTACTTCACTCATATATAGTTCTGTTCTTGCAATGAGATTTTCTTCCCTGTAATCTTCTGTCATTTCCAAGTATTCCGCAACACATCTCAAATGCGCCACATTTGATGTCTCAATCTCAAAGTTTGTACCATAGCAGAACTGTGCTGCTAACTCAAATGTTTGGGGGCCACCTGGAACATTTGGTAGCTCTAGCTTGGAAATGCTCGAACCCTTTCCATCTGCCAACATTTTCCGAATTTTCCCGCTGCAAGAGACAAGAGGAAACTAAAAGGAAAAAAAAATGGAGAACTTCAGATGATGTCATAAAACTCATATATACCAGCTTATGACAGCGAACTTTTTTCTTTTTGTAACAGATAATCATGGCAGAAAAATAAGTATACTGTTAAACATATTACTGAACTTTGTCAACTACGTACTCTCCTCCTAGTGATTGACACCAACATTACAACTAAAACATAAAGCAATCAGAACATTTGTTTTTGTTGATGTAACTTTCAAGTTGTCGTTGAACTAAGTTCCCTATCAAATTTAATAGTTATAGAAAGCTATTCATACTAAAAGTGGTGTACAATCTGAATTAGTAAACTGAAAAATACAAATTGAAATTCCAAGCATGACATCCGGACACCTTATGCAACAGAAAGGATTGTCCATCGACATCGATGATAATGTCTCCTGCAACATCTGAAAAAATCCTGCAAATGGCCACCATAAATCCTTTTATAAAGACCAGCAGATAATACATTTGCACATAAAAAAGCCTGCACCTTGGACTCTAAAGAAGTAAAGACCAGAAACCAGCATAAACAAAATCTCATTGCCAACCATAAGAAAATATACACTTGCTTTTACAAATCGAATATACACAAAATTGATCCCACTTAAACTAAATGTCTAAAAAATGAGGATCAGGAAAAACAAATCTGCCACACTAAAGTCCAAGAAAATCGTCCCAGTACTTGCAGATATCAACAAGAAACAGAACAAGCTCATAAAAGCTCCGTGCCTTCCACCCAAAAACCAAATCAATCTAAAACTTAACAGCAGATCACAAAAAATGGGCATAAAAGTCAAAGAATTTGCCACAGTTTCTTCGTAATCATGACTCCATAGACCTCTCATAACAATCAAGCAAAAACAAACAACTGACATATCTAGTAAGCCAAACAAGCTAAAAGAAGCTTCCTTTGGGCCTTGGTGAAGTACCTCCTAACGCCGGAGTTGGAGAAGGTGGTATTTGAGTGACGTTTGGAAGAGGAGGAAGAGTGAGAATTGGGCACCATCTTCATCTTCTTCACTAAGTCGTGTATCAACTCTTCTTATGTGAACGTGAAAGTCGTGAAAGCTGCTAAAGACTGTGGCGGGAATATCAAAAAGAAGTTGAATTGTCAATAATACCCTCACTAAACTAAGCTCCCGGCTTGGCTCGACTCGGCTCAACTCTTATAGCTTAAAAATATCATCAATTTTTTGTGTAGTTTTAAGGTCTATAAATACTTTGTTTAACAATATAACTATAGATTGTAAGTCATGTATGTACCATAAAAATGATACTTTGGCAATAAAAACTTAAAAATATTACCTTGTCTGTCAACTCAAGTTGATTTCATATTTGAATTGCTTCGCATTCGAGTTCAAGTCGAATATTAACTATTATACTAAGTTACTTTCAACTGCTTTTTATTAATTAAATTCATATCAAAACTTGAATTTTGGCATATTTTTATACGTACAACTATACATTATAATATTACTTTTTTAATTAAAATTATTGTTAAGGCACTCTTATATTATTTAAACTAAATTTCTTTTTAGAAAAATGCATGTCATAGCTGAGAATCAATATTTTATTCAAAAATATTAAACTTTGGTTATCACTTGAATCAAGAAAATGCGCATTAGAGAAGCTCTATTAAATTCAAGAAACAAACTTCAAATAAAACCTTATGAAACCATCATAATTAGGCCAAATCCTGCTTAACCCATTATTTTTTAAAATGTAGGCTATGTTTAGTGATCATGAAAGAAAATAAAAAAAAGGAAATTTATAAACAGAAAAAAACATTGGTGATCTCCTTAAAAAATTATCTATTTTTATAACAATGCATAATAAAATAGAAATAAAAATACTTTCTCTAGAAAAATTTTCCACTGCAAATTATTTTTACAAAAAATACAAAATGAGAGAAAAATTTTATGTGAAGATATTTTATATCATAACTAATTTATATTTACGTCATGAACAATTTTTAATAAATAAGAATTAAATTAAATTTCATTTATTATATATATATATATATATATATATATATATATTTTTTCATATACCAGATAAACTGATCAGATCGCAACACGAATATGGAAACGTGGCGAGGCCTGGTTCTTGGTGCGGGCGTACCAAGTGGTGTAGTTAATTGAGACGTGTCCAGAAAAATTTACATCGTACACCCTTTTAGTACCCTCCGACATTCGCCGCCGGCGTCTCCCGATTTCGGAATACCGTCGCCGAAATCGCCAAAGGAGCCACCTTTATACGGCAGCCGGCGCTGCCCCGTCGCCGGAGCTTGGACGCTGACTCCGCCGTACTCGCCTCACCTGCTGTCGTTCGGTGGGATTGCTTCCTGAAGGGATTGACTCGACTCTCGAACCGCAGCGAGCGGGTGGGGATGGGAGGGAGGGGGGGGGGGGGTGAGGTGTTTGGGTTTTGTTGTTCTTGAATGTCTGAATTCTTGCTTTTTGTTGGTGTGTGGATTATTGGTTGTGGGATTTTCTGCTTTTGGGTGGTGGCGATGTTGTAGAATGGAGAAAGATTGAATTTTTTTTTCTAGTTACTGTTGGTGTCCAATTGCCGCTGTTAGTTTTGCTTACCTCTCAAGTGAAATTTTGGCTAAATTTGATTTTTGTTGTTGTTGTAATCTGATGAGAACGAGGATGCTGTTGTGCTCGTCTTCTGATTTGGAGCTCTTGAAGCGAGTTGTAATACTGAATTGATGTATATTAGGGTACTGGTTAAA
Source organism: Piper longum (assembly GCA_032619315.1). Lineage (NCBI taxonomy): Eukaryota > Viridiplantae > Streptophyta > Magnoliopsida > Piperales > Piperaceae > Piper > Piper longum. The sequence goes on from JAVDBV010008981.1 coordinate 5,777, forward strand.
GCTCTTATATAATTTCAATATTAGGAAATTATCTATATATTGTGTTCATATTGATTTAGACAAGATTAGAAATGTAGAGAAGTTTAGTAGTTTATATCATATTTTTTCAACTTTGTAATTGAGTCTTTTATATTAAGTTGATTGATTTTTCATCGGGAGGTTAATTATTGGAGTCTTATTTAACACTTCCTATTAAAGGGATAAGTCTTAGTCTAAGTAAAAGTATTAAATTCATTAGGAGGTTTCAGTTTTGACCGAGGGCTAACAATGGTCTTTTTCTTCTACAAATATGTAAAGCTTGTAGGCTTATGCCATCGATCGATCGATTGAAATAAAGTTCTATAGTTTTATAGTTGTTTTGTTACTTTTGATATGATTCTTCTTCTTTTTTGTTGAAGAATAAAAAACCCCTTAGAGGGAAGGTACAAAATTGTATCTACATTTTAGTTTTATCTTTCATCTTTGCATCAGAATTCATCTACTTTTTGCCTAACACAAGTGAACAGTAAGATGAATTGGTTCAGGGTTTTAATTTTTTATTTTTATTTTTCACGATAATTTGATGCTCACTTGAGTGACAGAGATTGGTATGAATGTTGTGTCTCTTCATGACAGATTGATTGCTATGTTTTAATTATGCGTTAATTGTTGTAGCATATTTTTTAATATTAAAAAATCTTGGGGCATTAAATGAGCTCTGGTGTTTACCGTTTGATTCCCTTGCTGCACTATTAGATTCAAGTATGTTTGAAATTGCAGATTGTTATTGGCGGTGAGATGGAGTTTGTTTTGTCAATGCTCAATGATTATTATGTTGCAATTTGGAATAGGCGGTTTTGTGTCAATTTGTTTAGGGCTATACTTATAACCTATAGGCTTCTGTGTACGCAGGTCAACTTGTATAGCCTCTACCTGATTACAATTAACCAGTGTTCTATTTTGAGGATTGGAAACCGCTGAAACATGGAAGACTGGGGTGTGTATATTCTCTTATACTTATTTTTATTTTTGTTATATGATTTGCAGAGGCTTTTTATCCTTGTTCTTGGCTGGCGATTAGCTTATGCTTTGAAGAAGTGAAAGCTTATTGGGGGTTTCTGATTCATCAATCAATGATTGTGAAAGCTTTGTCTTTGTAAACTGTTTAACAAAGACTGGATCCCTTTCTCCTTTTTCACTTTGTTATGTGATTATGTTGTCCTTTATCTAATCCATTACGCAATCCTTTGGTATCATGATTATGAAAAATGGCGAACAAAACCTAGCCTTTTCTTCTCGTTCAGTTACCAATTTTTCTTATACTGAAAGGATCGCGCACTGGTTTTTGTCCATTACACGGAATTTAATCTTGCTTGTGGTGACATTTGGTCTTTCATTTTGTGTTTTATTTTGCCATGTTGACATCAGAGGATGCACCAATGGAGCCTATTCTGATGAATGAGCAACCTTTAAAAAGTAACTGGGACGATGAAGATGTGGAAGAAGACGACGTGAAGGATTCTTGGGAGGATGAAGATGCTCCTGTGCCAGTAAATTCTTGTCAACCATATAATTTTAACATTCATATTTGATAACTTGACAGTCTTTGAATTGACGGAACAATGAAGCAATTGAACTAATGTTTGAGGCTGTTTTTTGTTGTTTACTTGTTAGGGTGTATATTTTTGGAGTTATTATCCTTGACAATATTGAAATATATTACTTGAAAAATGTATATTTCCAGAAATGTTTGTGTTTGAGCTTTTTTATTGACCAACTCAAATTATGTACATTTTTTGTTTTCAGGCACCTGAGCCAGAGCCTCCTGTAGCAAAGGGTCCCCCAAAGTCCACAACAATAGCCTCTGGAAAGAAAGGAAAACTAGATGAAAAATCGGTGGAAGAACAGTTGGATCCTGTGGCAGAGAAACTTCGCCAGCAAAGGTGAAAGGAAAACCTTATTTCTAGACATTTCCAATTGAATCTTTTAATAATTTTTCCTTCAATCTCAGACTAGTAGAAGAATCTGATTACAAGTCAACTGCTGAATTGTTTGCAAAGAAGGGTGATGAGAAATCTCTTGATAACTTCATACCCAATTCTGAGAATGATTTTATGGAGTATGCAGAGCTGATTTCACATAAACTTCGCCCATTTGAGGTGACTTAGTGGAAAACATTGTTTCGAGTATATTTTTTGTCTTAATTAGTTAAATTTGAAGCAACACGGTATCCTGAGCATCCTGCTATGTCCTTCGATAAAAGTTTTAGTATATGTAGTGTGTATATGGTTAAGCGATTTTATGTTATTGACTTAACATATTCAGCTGCATGCCATGACAGAAGAGTTATCACTATATATCCTTACTGAAGGATGTTGCGAGGTTGTCCATGGTGTCACTGAAAGCAGCTGATGCGAAGGAGGTTGCCTCATCTGTCACAGCAATTGCAAATGAGAGGCTGAAGGCAGAGAAGGAAGCCAATGCTGGCAAAAAGAAAACTGGTATACTCACTTGCGACTGGAATAAATATTTTTTTAAGCCATATATTTAATATTGAATATCAAAATTTTAAGCAGTATATTAACATTAAATGTTATATCAGGTGGGAAGAAAAAGCAGCTTCAGATGGATAAGCCAGACGATGACGCTGCAATTCATGCCTATGATGATGTAGATGATTATGATTTTATGTAACTGCTTAGTAAGAAACATCAAGCAAGGTTCAAAAGAATAAATCTTACAGATTCAAAATTTTGAGTGTGCGTTTGAGTTTCATGAGGTTTCTACAGTGACTGTGAACTGGAAAGTTAAGGATAAAGATGCAGGGGATCGAGATGCCCAATATATAAGGAAGGGTTTACATCCAAGTTGAATGTAGTGACTCTGGAGGAACTTAGCAGGCGTCCTTCTGGATTAGTGCCTTTTATAAAGTAATCAACAGAGCTGAAGTTTTTCTCTTATATACACTTGTTTCTTTACTATTATTGTCTATTATATGACAATGAACCAAATTATATCCGCTGCCGAAGAATGCAAATTATTTGGTGTATTTTTTTGAACTAGAAGCTGGCCCTGGGCGAGTTTTGCTGCGTTCAATGAAAATTTGATTTTGTTGACAAGTTGTTTGTGAATAACATGTTATGAGATGGATGAATGGGGCAGGTTGTTGATTCTTTACATACCAAGCTACTTTCCCATCCCTTTGCATCTATCGTTCTTCACTCGTCATGCATAGCGTACTCAGAATATTATCTGACGCCAGAGCTGGCGGCAACCTGGAGAACGACGAAAGCGCAAGTCCACTTGGAACCAATTTTAGTTATTATATAAGTGGATGATTCACTTGAAATCATTTACCTATTAAGTATAGACACTCTTATATAATAAAGTAAATACATTATTTATAAATTATGTAAATTAATGATTATAAGATTAATTATTTCATTAAAGTTTAACAAAAAATATCCATCTAAAATTTTGTATATAATAAATTAAAAATCGATAAAAAATATCATATTAAAATAAGTAGAAATCCAAATTAAGTAAGTATTAATAAATATAAATTTCTAGTATGAGTATGATTTTAAATATTTTAATAGATACCACCATTTTTTATTTTATAATTCAGGTAAATTATATGTTAAGGTTTACCTCAAATAAATAAAATTAAATCAATAAATAATAAAAAACCTAAATCAAGTACGTATTTATTGGCACATATAAAATAAAAAATGTAAAACCCATGATTCGAGTCAGGGTTTTATATTTAGAACCGGTCGGTTCAACCGTTATTTTCGAGTCGAGTATGTTTCAGAACACGTGTACTGAGCCGACGCCAGTCGCGTGTATGAGCTATGAGGGGTCATGTGTACCCAAGTATATAATGATAACGTCATGAATACAGCAGAAAAGAATGAGTTATCAGAATATATGGAAGTATGCAGTACAGTTTTTATTTTTATGCAGCTTGATCGTAGAAATAGTTTTAGGCCGTTTACCGTGTCAGGACACGTTACGGACAGTTTGGGTGGGTTGATAGTTATAGAGCATGTCATTATGATGTCTTGGTGTTTATTTTATTTTATGGGATTTTCCCGATTTTTCTAGATTTTTTTTAGAATTTATTTCGAGGAAATAATTATTTTGACTCGAGACGGTGTCGAGTCAAGTATTATTTATAAGAAATGCCACCCTATTCTTTTCTTTCCTCCCTCGACGTATTTTTTTCTTCCAAACCTAGCGCCGCCACCTCCTATGCGTCGCTG
>JAVDBV010008992.1:0-10389 GCA_032619315.1 Piper longum
GAAACCAGACCCATATATATAACATATATTAATTTTTAGTTTTACAACTATTATTAGTATCACATCATGTGTTTTAAAAGTATTATTTAAAAAATACTGAGCCCCTTTATCTTGGAGAATTGATTAATTTGGCGTTAAGTGCTCGAGCTAAACATACTAAAATTCAAATATTCTTAACACGTCCTCTTGCTCACTCTTAAATTAATTTGGCTCACCTGATTGGATATATCGATCCTTTCTCAATGACGTGGTTCTGTTGTCTATTTTTTGTATTTAATAGTGAAAACAATGTGAGCTCTCTACTCTTCTAATTGGTTAAATTCATCGTTGCGTGTAATTAAGCTGCGTACCATGAAAATTTTTCATAAATATTAGTGTTACCTAAGGGTGTAAACAAGCCAAGCTGGCTCACAAGGTTTTTACGTTCGGCTCAATTTGGCTTAAACTCGTGCTCGTTAATTTTATACTTGAAAAAATATTCGGCTCAAAATATATAGCTCATTGATCAACGAATAGAACTTAAATTAAAGAGTGTTCAGCTCGACTTAGCTCAAAATTCGAGCTTGATGTATTCAAACTTGAAAAAAAATTTGGCTTGACTCAGCTTGTCAATATTATTGAGGTCACATTAAACTTTTATAGTGTTGAAGAGAAAATTTTGATCATATATAAGTTGAGCACAAGTCAAATACAAACATTCGGTTGACTCAAACTCTATTTAAAAATATAGCAAGCTAAATACGAACTAAGCCAAACACTGTAAATTTTGAATGAACTGAGTTCGACCTATAATACATCAAAGCTTGTCAAATACCCAAACATGCTTGTTAAAAATTAAATTAAATTTAAAATCATCCCTGCTTGGCTCGGTTCGGTTCGTTTACAACCAAGTCCATGATTCCCAAGTCCCTTAAATTCATGTTTCTTTTTAATGCATGAGCTGTAAAAAAATATGTATTATAAACACTCCCATAAGAGGTTGTAGAGAGGATGATAGTGTATGCCCGTTCTGAATGCTGATATGGAATGGTCACTTCAACCTACATAATATGGAAGCGTTTTGGGGGACTTAGTTTTTTATAAGAACATCACTTAATTATCATTTAAACATTAAAGGACGTCGTTATTTTATATTTGGAAAAATATTGGTTTCATCTAAAGCAACAATATAACAATCTCCAAGAACAATTCAACACAAGCAAGCGTCCATGCACAAGCAGCAAAAGTAGCTCAATCACCCGCACTTTTCTATTTCATTCCTCTCCCATGGGCAACTTCTAGCTGCCGTCCATAATTCCATTCCATAGCAAGTTTTAACTTCTTGGCCTCCATTGCCGGCCATTGGTATATAATATGCACAGACCATTGTTATAAACCAATCATCTTTAGTCATATCCCAATGTGACATGCTCATTGTCTTACCGCGTTACAAGCTACAACAATGGCCGGACATAGACAGTATGACAAGGCAATAGTATTACACGAGAGGCAACGTATGGGGAACCACTTTGGAATGCTTCCCTCCCTCTGGCCTCTTTTTAAACGCTACGAAACCTTCCACCCCATCTCCTTCCCACACCACAACACTGTAGGAACTCGCCGGAATGGCCGTCGGTGGTGGCAGTGGAGAGCGGTCGCTCAAGGAGACGCCGACATGGGCGGTTGCGGCGGTGTGCGCCGTGTTTGTGATCATCTCGGTCATCTTAGAATACTGCATACATTCCCTTGGGAAGGTGTGATCTCTTTCATAACAATATTGTATGTGTTTGTCACCTTGGCCGTGCTAGCTACATGGACTGGCCTTCCAATTATTCATGGCAAGTTTTTTTATTATATTAATTGTGCTGGTTGGAATTGTTTGTAGTGGTTCCAAAAGAAGAATAAGAAGGCCATGCTTGAAACCTTGGAGAAAATAAAAGCTGGTACAATAAATTGTCACTTAATTTGTTTTTCAGTATCACTGATCACTAAATCAGTGATCAAAATTGTAATGATGTTGATGATGATGATAAATTAGTATTTATTCTGGGCCTAAAATGATCATGTATATTTGGAATGGCAGAGTTGATGCTACTTGGCTTTATCTCCCTTCTACTAACAGTTGGTACATCATGGGTATCCCGGATATGTATTACTGCTAAAGCAGGGGGGTTGATGCTCCCCTGCAGAAAGGATCAGAAGTACACCAGTAGTGATGATGAGGGCAAGGATGGTAGAAGAAGGCTCATGTGGTATGGAGAGCAACACCCGATGTGGCGTCGTTCCCTTGCTGCAGCTGCCGTTGGAGACAACCATTGCTCTTCACATGGGGTGAGCTCCGTTGAACTGTTCAATTCGAGCCTCTGATATTTCTCTTGCTTGTTTAGCCTGTTTGATTTGGTTAAATTCTATTAGTTCCATGAACATTGAACGGTACCAAGCGTCATGATCTTTAAATTTGTGATTGAAAGCTTCATGTATTAATTTTGGATATGAAGTAATTATAAGTTTGTTGATGCTCTGCAGGACATGGTTCCTCTGATTACACAGAAAGCTCTGCACCAGCTGCATATATTCATCTTTGTTCTTGCTGTGTTCCATGTTCTTTACAGCGTCATCACCATGGCTCTAGGACAAGCAAAAGTGAGTAATTGCTTCATCCTTGTGATAAGCAATATTACCTTCCCAGTCCACACACTATATCTTATATAGTTCACATTCTATACTATTTGATATAAAGCATTATGTATAGATGAACAAATGGAAGCAATGGGAATTAGAAACTAACTCTCTGGAGTATCAGTTCTCCAATGGTATCAATGCATACCCTCTTATCTATGACTCTGAAATCAGACATTTCACTCTTCAATTTGCCAATTGGGTTATGCTAATCTGATTAATGCTGTTATGCATGCAGACCCTTCAAGATTTAGGCTTGTTCATCAGACATCCTTTGTCAGAAGGCATGCCGGCTTGTCAAGCACACCCGGAATAAGATGGATAGTAAGAACTTTGCAATTTATAATGTGATCATGGTCTTTATCTGTAGGCCTCATATTGTTCATCTCTTTTACCTAACTTTATGAGAAGAGGAAAGGGCTGAAATATACCAAATGGCAAAATTTACACCAACACTATGAACTTTTACATCCTCTTTGCGATTTTATAAGGAGCATCATTCTTATGGGTATTAATTTTATTCCATCAGATGTCATGTTATGTATTGAAGATATAATATAAAATACAAATTTGAAACGCTTGAAGAAAACACAAACATGATATTATTCTTTCCTTTTGCAAGGTGGCATTTTTCAGACAATTCTTCAGATCAGTTACAAAAGTGGATTACTTGACTATGCGGCATGGATTTATCACTGTAAACTACTCGTCTTTAACCTTCATGCTTCATTGGACTACAAAATCATGCCTTCTTTTTAGTATAATTAACAAGAGTTTTGGTTTGAAAGAGCAGGCACATTTGTCCCCGAACAGCAAATTTAACTTCCACAAATACATAAAAAGATCTCTTGAGGACGATTTCAAAGTTGTCGTCGGAATCAGTTACCCTCTCTGGTTTTTCGCCGTCATATTTATGCTTCTTAATATCTATGGTAAGCAACTCTAGCCATATCCTGCAAATTTTTCTATCACCGCTTGTCTCATGTATATATACAACTCTTTAACAGGATGGTACACGCTCTTTTGGATCTCCTTTGTGCCACTCATTGTAAGATATTCGAATTTGTAAACCTGAATTCTTCCATAAATCATATTTCACCGCATTGTTAATCAGTAAATTGAACTTGAAATATCAATTTTACAGATTCTGCTCTTGGTGGGTATGAAACTTGAGATGATCATCATGGAAATGGCTCTGCAAATCCAGGATAAGAATGCTGTAGTGAAGGGAACTCCAATAGTGGAGCCTAGCAATAAGTTCTTTTGGTTCAATCGTCCACAGTGGATCCTTTTTCTCATACACCTCACATTGTTTCAGGTAGGTGCTGTTCAATATCCATGACATATTTTACTAAAACTAAAAGTACTCCCAATTAAGATAGATTTTGATCTTTCTCTCACTGAAATTTTGTTTCTAGAATGCTTTCCAAATGGCATATTTCTTGTGGATATGGGTGAGTAATATCAGTATCAGTACTTAAGCAAATCCTTTTATGAAAAACTTGCGGGTTTGAAGAATGATTTGTGCTAGCTTGGATAATTGATGCAGTATGAATTTGGATTGAAATCATGCTTTCATGACGATCTTCTTGCCATTTTGATTCGTGTATTGATGGGTGTAGCTGTCCAAATCTTGTGCAGCTACAGCACCTTCCCATTGTATGCATTAGTAACACAAGTAAGTATCTGATCTTATCACCAGCTTCATCATGCCTAACATCATAAATCAAATGTATTTGGCAAATTGAGTTTACAATCATCTGGGCATTTAGCTCACCGTGATACTTAACTTCATCATGTAATTGATTCAACACTTGGTCTAATGCCATTGCAGTTTCTGTTGTTATTTTGCACAAAATAAAATATTATTTCAATTAAGCTCGTTTGAGTATCTGCTGTTTTTCCTTTCTTTTTTTTCCCAGATGGGTTCTAATATGAAGAAGGCAATCTTTGAAGAGCAGACAGCAAAAGCTCTGAAGAGATGGCAAAAGGGGGCCAAAGAGAGAAGTAAGCTGAAGAAGGCAGGGATAGACATATCATCTGCAGCATTAAGTGGTGAGAACACCCCTAGCCATAGCACATCACCACTTCATCTTCTTCACAAATCAAAATTCAGATCAACAGACATTGAAAGTGTCATCACCTCTCCGAGATCTTATTCTGCCTCCCCGAGATCCTATCCCTCATCGCCCAGACCATACCCCGGCTCGCCGAGATCATACCAGTCAGAGAATGACATTGCAGATGATATGTCTCCTCAAATTGGCCATGTCCCCTGGAAAAATGATTCGTCAACAAGCTTAAGATCAGATGGAGAACATAACAGCAGCACTGAATTCTCCTTTGCTCGAAGTTAACTAGAATAATAATATCTTAATGAAAGAATTCTACATCAGTTAGAGATACAAGTTCATGTAAAGAGTAGAACTGTAGCATTATCTATAACCATAATCCGTGTAGTTTATCTGAACTTGAATCCAACTCTATTTTCTTGCTTCATTATGAATAGATAACTATCAACTACTCTGGCCATATCTGTCTTTCATAGTTTGGATCTTATCAGTTGATCACTTGCCCATCCTATTGCATACACAGACATGAAAAAAAGGTATGTTGCATCCCCTTGGGAAGAAAACTCCAAGGGAGCAACGAAGGCGACAGAGGATTCTGAAACATGTGTCACATGGGGACAAGCAATTTTCTATCAGTTTATTATATTGTCAAAACATTGGGAACAATCCTTGCCACAAATTTCTAAGCATAATCTCTTGGTACATGATATGAAGGGCTACTGGGGTGGTCCTAAGTGGTGCACACCATGCTGTTTGATGGATAGGTTTGTGTTTTCAAACAAGATAAGTATTGGCTTCCAAACAGTTATTCCATTTCAGTTTCTGATCTTGAGTGCTATTGATCAAATCCTGAAAAGAAGTTTTGGCAGTCTATTGACGTATAAAAAGAGGCAAGTTGGCAAATGTTTTTCTCCCATTTCTGACCAAGTTTGGAGGATTGTGCACCATTTCCATGATTTGTTCAACCTGTCCATTCGAGAGCATGTTCACAAGTCAAATAAAATCATCACATGTACATCAGAGTTGATCAAGCCTTTGATTGGCAAGTTTTCTACTGAAACAACTGATTTTCTCTCCCTAGGTCACCGAGGGCTAGGTCATTGTGTTTTGCTGTCTTTTAATGTAGAGTTGTTATGGGGCTAGTGGAAGAGAGAGACTTAAGTAATAAGCAATCAGTTCACGTGAAGAATTAGGAGAAATAAGGCACATCACATGGTGGGGGACGCAAGAGATCCTATGATTGACAAGGAGTGTTGGACATTTATAGTGACAGATGATCAGACACTCAGAATTATTTGTTTGGGACAAAGATATTTGGATTATTTCCCACATCACAATCAGTTGTAACTTCTTTTTTTTACTTGCTAAAATAAGAGTAACAAATTTTGTCACCACTTAAGCCATCCTTTTTTTTTCCCTTTTTCATGGCTGTAAGAGGACATAATTTGTCATACAATACTTCATACAAGTGTCATGCACGGCTAGAACTGGTTGTGGGCTCCAACTGATGCAACATCCCTTAAATTTTACAAAGCTGCGGATTGTGTTTTGACAAAAATAATACTCTAACCAGAAGCTTTATATTTCAAATATTTGCTAGGTATGTGTGAATAAATGTTTTAGTCTTCATATAATATGATTTTTGCTAAGAATCAACCATGTTCACCATCATTTTTATAGCTTTTAAACCATCAGATAATTATCTTTTAATAATAAAAAAAATAATGAGATAGATGGAGTGTAACTTGAGTTTAATTGAATGTAAGAACATTTTTATTCAATTATAATTAATTTAAAAAAAATTACCTGATCATGCTTTTAGAAAGGACAAAATCTTAATCTCAATTACTTTTATTACACATGGTATAAACGAAATTTGATTATTTAAAGCCGAATTTAATAAATAGCCTTTAATTTCGGTCTTAATATTTCTAAGTCACAACTCTCAGCCAATCAATTTTTTTTCCAGCTTGTGCCGACAGCCTGAGAGACAAATAGAGTTAGCCACAAAGCCGAGTCAAGTTGAGTTTGTCTAGATCGAACTTGGCTTATTTAATAGTGAATTGAGTTTCTTTTATCTAATTTGTTCTCTATAGTGTAATATTTTTAATTATTTTTTTAATAAAAATACAAATGATATTATCCATAAGTAACTCTCATATAATAACTATTAGATATTTTGATTTAACTATTTTTATACCAAATTATCATTTTTAATATTATATTATTCAAGTACTATTAATAAAATATTATTAAAGGTTTATATTTACATTGAGTTAATTCAAGCTGATTTTTAAATTGAGTTGAATTTGATATCACTCAAAATCGGCTCTATTGTAATCTAGTGGAATTGATTTTTTTTATGATTGAGTTTCAAGTTGAGCTTAAAATAAATTGACTTCAAGCTAAGCCAAATTGAATTATAAAAACTTGCGATGTATCTCAATTATACCCAACCTTGGAGAGATAATCATCTTCCTCAATATTAAAAGTACTATATGCCTAAAGTAGGGCAAATGAGAATGAAAAGATTGATGCCAATTTCTAAAGATAGTATAAATAGCATTTCAAATATGACACCCGTAATCATACCTGATTTATAATGAGTTGAAGTAGGTTTGAACTCGATTCTAAAATTATAAATAAAATATTTTATTAAATATTAAAAATATATGTTATCATTAATATTTTATTAAATATTGATTAAAATATTATAATTTTCAAAAAAAAAAAACGAACTTAAAATTGATACGTGATATGTGAGGTACAATATAACATATTTAAAATCATACTTCCAAAATTATACATACCCCAAATCATCTTCACACGTAGAGTATATATAGATAAGGCCCACAGTTTAGACTATAGATAAGGCCCACAGTTGTTAAAAGCTCTTGCAAGCTATCTTCCCCATCTCCCAGATGTTCCTCCCACTTCTCAACTGCATGAATGAACCACACTGCCTGGTCATAAACTCAAGTCCCAAAGATGGCAACTTTGCATAACTGTCTCCTCTAGCAGCCTCAATGAGGATGTGGGCAGGTCTTGGATTGGCCAAAGGCCAAAGCAAGTTCCTTTTTCATGGCCTTTGATTGAATGGGATTGCATGGGAAGCCTTTGAATTACTTTTTTTTTTTTTTGGGAGTTCTTCGAAGCCTTGTGGCTGTGGGATCTGGAGTGCGTGATTGATCTGCAGAGTGTGGGGGTGGGATGGTGGGATTTGGTGGTTGTGTGATTTGGGGAAGGTGGGGGTGAGATTTGTTCGCTTCTCTTGGCCAAGGTGAGGCTTTTTGATGCTTTGTGGTGTTTGCTGTTTTTGGAATATGGAATACCTTGTTTTTGGTAGCTTTCTGATGTGGTGAACTATGTGCTTTGAGATGCAGTTATGGCGAGGCGTCATGGGTGGCAGCTTCCTGCTCATACGTTCCAGGTTTATCAAAAGAAGAAAAATATGCTTTTCTTCTCTTGGTGGATGTGGTGTTTTGGGAAATTTGATTCATGTGTTGAAAATTTAGTTGCATCTCTCCATCGGATCTTTAGTTTTAATCTCACATTGTTGAGAAGATGTAATTTGTTGATGCCGATGCAAGTTTGTGCTTTTAAAAGACGATGCTAAGATGGCTTGATTGGTGTTCCCCTTGTCAAATGTGATTCTCCCCATAGCTTTGCGATTCAAGTTTCTAACTTAGGATAAAACAGGAGCTTAATTACTTTAATTGATTGGAGATGATTATCCTAAGTGGCGGTTGTTATTCTTTACTTCTAATTGCTGGCGCTTTCTTGACGTGGATACTATATCTTTTGATGGATGTCCTGGATGTGTTTCAATCTTTGATACGAGACAGTTTTTACCAACAGAATTTAATTAATTGTGTAGATTTTCCGCAAAATGCAATTTTTTTTAGCATGAAGAGTGTCTATTGCTATACTTATCTGATTGAAACTTTTATTCCATTTTTCCATATAATAGAAAGGGTAGATTTAGAGCCTTCGTGGAACTTGGAGGGTTGCTACCTAGTATTCAAGACAGCTTGTTGGAAAAGTTTGGTTTATATAATTGTTTTTCAGTTGCTTGATCTAGTTGGCATTTGAATTTTAAATTTTTCTCAATACTAAATATGGGAGATGTTTTTTTCCCATTCCAAAAAACCATAGAACAATTCCAACTTCATAAACACAGTATCGTTGCTTGCTTCTGTTCTTTGAGAATTTTTAACAAGTCTATAGCGCCAGCGGTGTATCTGATTCATATTTGTTTCATTTTCATTCAGGTTATAGCTATAACAGTATATTTCCTACTTTCAGTAGCATTTTTTGCATTTTTTGCTCCTTTCCTGGGGAAGAATTTGTACGAGTTTGTAGCTGTAGGCGTATACACTCCTGTGGTATGTATCCAGCTGTCCGAATTCTTACTTAAATTGGAAATTGGCATGACCTTTTTAACTTTTTATTATGTTATGTTTGATCATCAGGCACTTGCTGTATTCTTTCTCTATGTTAGATGCACGGCTATTGATCCTTCTGATCCTGGTGTATTGGCAGAGTCACAAAATAATGCTGATTTATCTGGTTAGTCCTAAGAGTATCTCGTTCTTTTTTTTTTCCAGTGAGAGCATTATCAGTTTTGTGAATTCGCATAGGTGCATGTCATCTTTTTAAAAAGCAGCTACGGTATATGTTTGTTTTCTACACTGTGCTAGTCAATGCACACAAAAACACTGGCCGCTGATATTGACTATTACTTTTGACATTTGGTTCCTGACAGTGTTGTGATTAAATGTGATTTCAATTATGGGGTGTGTTTAACCTCATGATACGAAAGGTGCCACGGTTTTCGTTAAGTGTCTTATCTAAGGTATCTCATGAATTGTGAAATGCAGATTCTGCAAGCAAAATGGGGCACAATACCCATGAAAGGTCTAACCATCAATGTGGGTGCTCATGCTCAAAGTGCTGTGGCTTCTTTTGTGGCTTTATTGTCATGGATGATTGTCACGAAGATGTGACCAGTAATTTAGGACAAGCTGTTGATGAGGAGGCCCTATTTTGCACCTTGTGCAACGCTGAGGTAAATTTTTTATGTCTCTCGTATATTCATCATCTGTTGCATACCCAATGACAATTGAAATGTGCATGTTGATTATTGAAAGCTGCATAGATAGAAGTTCAATTAAGAGGCCTTTGGTATCAATGAACTGACAATGTAGTATAGAATTCCCATCGATATTCATCCTTTTGCTGTTTTTTACTTTTATGCCCATCTATTTTCTGTTAATTGAAAAAAAAAGTTTATTGCTATATTCTCCTTGCATGGAGAGATCCTTGTTGTCTCACCCTGATCCGGTTCACTCTCAACCCGGACCGGTACCGTTACAATGGATCAAACTACTCGTAAACTGATTAATTTGGTTGACCCAAAACCTAAATGACTACGATATAACCTTCTCGACGTCTTAAGATGGCGTACGCCGCTGATGCGTAAATAATGTATGAATGAAATGAAAAACCTTAGCAGGATGCTACATGAATATCATGACAACTACCACACCAAAAATAATTAAAATAGCAACTTAATTTACGAAAAAATCTTGGAATAAAACGAACAGTCTCCCTTAAAAGTGCAATAAGGGGATGACTTGTTAAAAATAACACAATATAA
>JAVDBV010009004.1:0-11646 GCA_032619315.1 Piper longum
ATATATGGGCCTGTGTCCCCCCACCTGCGACCGAGCAGATCGACGGCGCATTGCAAATAAGCGGCCTACGTGTGAGCGCCTGATTGGATCGAGCTCCGTGACCTCATTTGGCTCACATTCTTCTAGAGGTGAATGGTAAGGGAGCGTGTCAAGGGTTTGGGAGGCTAGCATCCGGTCGGATTGGATTGGTTTCTAATTGAATCGAAGTTTCCAATTTAGGTAACTGTAATTGCAATTTTCTTTTTAATTTTTTCCCCAGCAACCAAGCCACGTTGGTATAGAATCATATATCAAAACTAAAAGAAAGTGTTCAGTTTTGTTCGATTTGTTCATTCCTAATTCTTATATCGAAGTGACCGGGATTGGAAGAACAATACAGCGTAGCCATGTAGATTTTCATTTCTTCTTTTGTTCACTTGTGCAATGTACTTCAAACCTCTGAACATACGCTGTTTTGAGCCCACATATAGATTTGCACAATCAGTCGGATTTTAACACAATGCGTGTGTGCCTCTAATCAACCTTTGCATAGAGTAATCTACCTATACCATATTTAATAACAATAGTGTACGCCGCGTTAAAAAATAAAGAAATCTTAAAAATTAGAAAAACCTTACTATATAAAAATAGTAGCAACTTTCAAATCTGACTATACTTTTAAATCATGTGGACACTTTCAAATCTGACTGAATTTTTTATTTATATAGACACTTATCTTCCAACCGTCAGATTACATAGAAGTATCAACGTATCGGGCAGAACTGATATTAATTATTCTAAAAAAATTAAGTGGTTGTTTAAAAAATACAAAGATGTTAAGGGATCACAAAATTTGGGATTATCACCTGTTTACCATCTGAAACTTCATTTTAGAAGTCTGCTCATTAACCTTTTATTATGTACTTATTCTTCAACCATCAAACTATGACGCAACGCATAAGTTCAATACGTCTTATATAATTTAACGAGTTTTTTTTGTTCAAACTAAAAAATTTAAATTTGAAGGAACCTAAAGGAATTGGATAGTTCCAACATTGAAATCCTTACCCTCCTAAAATTGACTTTAATATGCTGAACCCGAGCATCCTAATTTACACATCTAGAGCACATTTTGTTTCTCCTTGTTGGCAACTATTGTGGCGTTTCCTGGTGAACAAACAAACGAATCACAAACTCTTTAGTTTCACCACTGCTTAATAAATGGAAGCACCACATATATATCATTTCTAGTGAGAAAAAAAGGGTAAAATATATGATGACAAAAAAATTGTATGAATTCAAGGATATTGGGTACTGCAATAAAATGGTCAGCTCCTTCCAGTTATTTCTCCGTCAAATTTCATTCGCTTCGCATTTTGTGCATCCCCGAGGTTGTTCATTCTTTTTTGCAAACTTGGGTCATGCAAGTACACGCAATTAACACCATTCCTGCACCCTTTTGGGGTATTGAAAAACAGGCAAGGCTTCTTTCCCCTAGAATCTCTTGGCCTGGCATTCTGTTGTACCACTTCCATGTTTGCTCCTAAATTGTTGTTGTACTCAGGTCTGCTGCCAAAGGGCATAGAGGTGTGATTTTGATCTTCTCTTCTCTCTTCCCCATGTTGTTGTATTAGACTCTTGTAATAGTTTAAGTCCTTCACTGCATGAGCTGGGGTTACAGTGGATGTTGACGCAGCTGGTGTAGAGATAGTGCGAGCTGGTGTAGAGATAGGGCGAGGGCTGATTGAGGTTGGTACAATTGGATTTGTCACTGGGTTTAACTGTACTGAGATGGTTGGAGCTAATGGCGAGGAGCCAGATAACGGCACATCAGGTTCAAATGGAGAAGCTCGTATGGTTGGAGGCGTCGGTACCGGCAATTGGTTGGGTAAGATAATTGGACTGGTGCTGAGAGGTGGACCATAGTCTTTTAACAATTGGTCAATTAAAGATGGGTTGCTAAGGATTTTGATAAGAAGTTCATGGTCTATCAAGCTACCCTCTTCATTAGTTTTCACAATGGCTGTGAAGGCTGCTTGAGCAGCGGCCAGTACATCTGGTTTGACACTAGTAGGTAGAATCCCAATTGTGGGTTTGTCTATGGAAATTGCATTACCTGACAATTGCTGCACCTCAGCGAGTGGGAATTCCATGGCCGATGATGGAACTTTAACATGAGGCAAGCTATTTGGTAGAATACCTGGTGGAACCGAAATCGTAGGTAGAGCAGTGACAGGTTGCAAAGAATCAAATGAATCCAAATTGTCATCATCCTCAACGGGAGTAACTGGTATGAGAGGAGTCTTTGAATCATCATAATGACTTCCGCTTACTTCTGCTGACACTGTGGGGCTGCATTTGCAAAAAATTATGAGCCTTGAAAGGAACAATCATAAGTCATCACATCCTAATCAAATAATAGCTTTTTTGTGCTTCAACGCAATTCAGGCAGTACAAAAGCAATAGAAATAAGAAAAAAAAAAAAGAATTGCACAACTAAACAGAGAAGAAATGATTACCCAGTTGGTATGGCAGAAGGTCGAGGGTATACTGCTTCAAGCACTTTAAGCTCTCTTTGTGTTTGTATCTCCACTTCTTTGCTTTCTCCTCCTTCTGCCACTTGCCAAGAAACATCCAGTAACATCTACATAATGAAAAATAATAATACAAATTATAAAGCCGAAATCTCACCTAAATAGAATTGTCATGGCTTCACATAAAAGTTATATGAGCTTTGTCACCAATTTTATTGTGGGAAATGATTACGTCGATGTACTCCTAATTTAGTATCATATACTATGAAACCAATAGTATCATAGTGTTGGGGGTGGGGGGGGGGGGTGGTGGGGGGGTGTGGAGGAGTGCATGAAAACATTGTTGTCATACTTTGATCTCATTTTTTTTCTTTCATTTGAGGTTTTCATCTATCAAAAAATTGGCCAAATCGTAATTTCAAGAGTCTGCAGCAATTTGAATTATTCTACAACTGATACTTGACATAAAATCCTTAGTGACCCAGCAAAGCCAAGATAACATGAAGATTATAACAATGTTCTGAAGAAATAACCAGAATGTTTTGGGACTCAAGAAACTGAAATATCTAGCAAAACCTCATACATCAATAAATAAACACAGAATGTTCAAATTAAGCAATGCTTTGGAAATTTGGTACAAACTTACCCTAGGAGGGCATCTCCACTTAATCGAAGAGATCTTGGAAATGGAAGATTGTGGAACTCCAAAACCAGGTGGAAGGCCATCATCAGATCCCGCTCCTGCTGAATGCAACAACCAGGAAGCTTTTGCCTGTAAGTGATCTTGAGCTGCAGAACCGGATTGAGAAGGGGCCTCATCTGACAGGAAAAGCCTTACCTGATGATAAAAAAACAAAAACGTTATTATTAGCTTGGTATGTGCACTGAAAAGTCTAAGGGTAAATCACATGTCAACTAAGATATTGTAAATAAGTTTTATTCACCCAGAAAAATGAAAATAATGAGAAGCATGGTTTCTATGGAAAGTCACAGCGGGCAAACTATCAAGCTAAAGAATAAAAACCAAAGGTTACCAAAGAAATCTCGTTTTTCATTAAGAAATCAACAGCATTGTACTCTCTGATGTCAAGCTTAAGAAAAAAATCTAGTCCATCGTCCCTAAGACACAAAAGATTTATGAAGAATTATCTGTTATGTGTACATAATAATCATAGTTCCTGCTCAGGCAGAGCCAATAAATGGTAAAAAAGTGCCTATCTACTGCCATAATCCACATAAAATATCTGAAAACTCATATTTAAGGAAGTCTGTTTGAACACCAAATTAAAATAAAAAAAAAACCAAAACAGGAAAGCATATCCTGACTGTAAAAGCAAAAGATAAAGCAGTCAATAACTTATGTGAAGTTGCACTCACAAGCTAACACATTCACAAGACTCCACCAACAAATGATGAAATTAACCATTAACCAGACTCTTGATAACCCTTTATTTTAATAATTAGAGCAATTAGTTCAACACAATTCACTGATTCCTAAGCACTATTAGAAACCCTTTGTTTCAAATTATTTCTAATTCCTATTGTTGCAACAGAATGAATGGTAACCATGATGCCAACGCGGAATGGGGGGGGGGGGGTTTGGGGGTGTGGTGGTGGTGGTGTTTGGCACTGTATTTAGGCCCGCCTTGCTCATTCTTACGATTGCAAAAAGGACTGCATTTTTTTCCATTGACAAACTTCCACAATGGCATAACTTTCCAATCTCCACATTTATGTGCGTTTTAAAAGTGAATGGAAACTGTCAAAGAATGGCCACTAAAGAGGATATAAAAAGAATTTTTAAATGTGGCCTCTGTTAATAAATCAATTTGACAATCATATAAGAAAAATGAAATCTTGTTAAATAATAAATATCATCAACCACAGCATATCCCCGACCTCAGCTTATTGGGAGCAGGAAGGTGATGATGTTGATGATCAACCACAGCATACGCGGCTGTACAAGATCAGGCAGATACCTTTAAAAAAGATTTCATCTAGAACTAAGAACATCCAAAGCAAACAGAAAGTCCAACTCTAGAAGAAAGAAAAAGGCCTCTCCTGTAAACAATTTCCTGATTACAGCCTTTCTAAAGTTATTTCCTAGCTACAGTGAAAGTCCTTTCATAGTTATAGTTGGTTGCTTCAAGACAGTTAATACTTAAAGATTAAAAACAAGGATGACTAAGCATATAAATAACTCTTGTTAATCAGATTTTGGAATGCATAGAGGACACTGAATACAAATTCTCTCTCTCCTCTTGAACATCCAAATTCACCCTCTTAATACTCTATGAACTCTCCTTTAACATTGAGAAGCTTCATCACCAAAACTAAGAAAAAAAAACTCCCACTCTACCATTACACTAAATGCACATCCGACACTCGCCTCCATTCTACAGGCCATCCAACCAACATAAACTATCAACTTTTATTACATAATAGACAGTCATATCGTAATTTCTGTGTACATGACAAATTAGTTCAACATTTTCATAATTTGTACCCTTAATCAATGTGATACAACCGCTTCCTAGAACGAAAAACCTTTCAACCTTGAAATTTTAATAAATAATAATACTAATAATAATATTATTATTAATAATACCTTATCCACAATCCAACTGTTTAGCCCATGTTGTTCATAAATGATAAATCCATCAGAACTGCTCCTCAATAAAAGAAAACCTCAAAAATGCTACCTTCTAAAAATTTTCAACACAATATGTATCCATCAATAGCCATAATGATATTTATCAGCAAAGGCAACAAACTGCCATTCCAAATTATCCACAAGTTAAAAGAAAATTCACAAGTTATCACAAAGAATAAATTCATACTTGCAGGAGAAACGACCTCCCAGAGCAGCTACCATCACAAACACAACAAAGTTCCATTATTAATACTGATATAAGATAAACTTGGAGCTTCCAACATAAAAAATAGATTTACGTGATCATTAGTCTCTAAGTTCACAACTTGCACAAAATGTCCACGCCAATTACCAAATAAAGCGAACTTTAATAAGTGATAAGACTAATTATTTACAATAGTTCAAAAAAATTAAATAAATAAATAGTTTTTTTATATTATAAGAAAAGCCAAAAAAATAAGAAAAATAATCTAAGACAACCCCCTCGTCGGCCAAGAGTGAAATCTAGCTTCTGATATTTTCATTTCCCAAGTTGAAAAAAGTAGGATCCCTTTTAACTTCACTGTTACAGTTTCTGCTTCGCATTTATTAATTCCAGGATAATTTCTTTTCCCTTGCTTAGGCGCAGAAAATATTTTGGGTAACTGTCCTGTTTTCAACTACTCCAATGGAATTTAGGACATATAATCGGTTACTTTCGTTACTAAAGTTATTATTTAGTACATCTAATTAATTTGGTAAATTCTAGTTATTTAAAAAAGAAGGTAAAATGAATAAACACGTGGCATTTATTTACTCAGCCTAAGTGCAATGGATGTTATTTTTCAACAAAGCCAAGGTTTAATCTTTTCCGTGCTTAAGCAGTTACGTTGATGCAAAGTAACTTAGGAAAATGATAGAGAGAGTAGATGTTAAAATGGTAACATCTGCTATATTCTTGGTGTATAAGGCCATCAATTGAACTCAATTGAACACTCAATAGATGAATAAAAAAACGCACTGGTTATTGTACTTGAAACTTTCTGCAGGTTAATAAAAACTGCTTTATGTAATTCAGTGTCGTATTAAATATACGATGATTATTGTACTTGCTTTTGCCATTGAACAGAAGCTTTAACTCATTTTGAAATCCAGTATTAGAACCAGCTTTCTTAAATCACCATCACAAATTTGTACATGCCTATTGGAAAATTCTGAACAAAATTTCACACTTAATATGCCCTTTCGGTAGAAAGTTGTTCAACTTATACGTCAAAAACGATCAGAAAATTGAAAGCAAATTTGAAAAAAAGAAGAATTTTTCTTCACTGAAAACTTCAAGGTGCATATGCATAAAATTCTTCAAGTTTGACATGTGGTTTGCACTAAAAGAAAATGCAGTTTGAAAATCCCTACTCGTCTCAATTAAATTTGATCACAATCCAAATTTGCCTCACTGTAGATAGAAAATCCCTACTCATTCCAAAAAAAAAAATCCATTTGTCGTTTGGTTGCCAAGGTACCTGTGTTCTATAGTACTAGTTCAATGACAACACTTTGTTCGAATGTAAGCACCGTAAGCACCGATTATCGCTTAATCAACAAGAACAAACGTTCGAAAAGATCCATTCACTTATCTCTAATTATTAATTTTCACAAGCTTTTTTTGCCATTCCAGGATTATGGCTCGCAAAGTGATGCAGACTACTAGGCCAACTATTCTTATAACCTCACAACAACCAAATCCTTGATGCAATGCATCTACAAATGCTACATTTTAAAGAGTCATATATTATCGATATATTCTTAATTAAGATTTAGGTGTAATTTACTGAATTATTTTAAAGGTAATTTTCAAATTATGATTTATTAGGCTCTCTGAGTCTTATTGTAAATGAGACATTATTTTCAGGTTGTGCAGAATTGAGAATGGCTGACAGCCTTTTTTTCCAAATAATATTAACAGGTTATCAGATTGATGTAGTCTGGATAACAAATTGATAAAATACCTGTATTATCTCAACGTTAATTAACAAATTATACATGAAACAATTTAACTACCTGCACTATCTCATCCTTAACATATTATACGGGAAACTATTTAAATCATTCTCGAGACTACTAGGTTGTAATTGTAATATATATAGTCAATCTTATTACTACTACAGAGAAACTCACCATAACTCGCAAGGTCTTCCTACTTACAATTTTGACTTAAACCAAATCCAAAGTACGTAAATAGTTATAAACTAAAGTCGTACCAAGCAATATAATTCCACTAGGACCAATGATAATTGAAACCCTAAGTAAACAAGAATTAGAGAGTGCATACGACAGTAGAGTGAGTGATTGATTAATAAAAACCTATCAATACGTATATTGCAGGTCGCAACTCAAATCAAATTTAACAAGAACTGGGCTTTGTGTAAGATTCTTAAAAGTTAATATTGCCGGCCACTAAAAACGGGTCCATCCCCTCCATAGAATGTCTCAAGAACGAATTTCCCCCCTGACTTCGAATAGCAACCGAGTAAATCAAAGAGGCGACAGAGCGTACTAAGACAGCATGCACAAGAAATTGTGTGACTACCTGACAGAGATTGACATCGGGAGGCCAAGAAACCCTCTTCGCCTTCTGCGCCCTCGCCATTTCCAACTCCGATTCCCCCCTCCCCTCCCCAACTCCGATCTTCTTCGGATGATCCAAACTCCGGATTAAAACAAAAAAAAAAACAAAAACAAGAAGAACGCGAATCGATTCGAGAATTGCTAGCAAAAACGGCGAATCGGCGCGAGAATGTAGCGATCGGGCAAAGAAGAAGGGCGAATCGAGAGGTTTGGATTCGGGGATCTGGGGGTTTTCCGGCCCATCTCTTCCTTTCTTTTGGTCGGGATTGGAAGATCTGGGAGAGTGTGAGGCGGGGGGGAAGGGGGGGGGGGGGGGGTAGCAATGGGGGGAGCAAGGTGGTAGAAACCCTAGAGATGCACGGCGGCGATTTTCGTGGGGCCACTAAGCGTCGTGGCTGACGTCACCGTGTTAGAGGTATGCGGAGACGGTTGGGGGCGGTGGTCTTATTCTTGTTGTGTGGGGCCCGCGTCCCTCCCCGTGGCCAGATACAGAAGGAGCCAAAAGGTCCAACGGCCAACCCAACCCCACCCCGCCCCTCCCGGTGTGAACAAAAACTTCCCATGTTGATGTCACCGTGGAAAAACCAGCAAACTGCAGCAATTGGGTATCGCCTGGATAGGGAGGAACTGGTGCCCTCGAGCAGCTATGCAGAAGGGAGTAGAACTAGCCCAGAAAAGTAGCAAATAGATGTCGCCCTTAAGATCTATCGGCTAGGAAGGTTGACGTTGTTGACCTTCATACACGCGATTGCTGAAAGAGACGAATCCCGCGGCAACCAGAGCCAGACCAATTGCATAGGGAGGTTCTCCCATGTGTAGAAGAAGACCTTGGCGGCAGGTATCCTAATAGCCCTTGAATTTGTTGAAAGCTGCAAACACCAAGATATATATAGGGTGGATTAAGCACTAAAGAATGGATCAAATATACATAAAATACACAATTATCACTCTCCGCTTCTTCTTCTTCTTTTTTATGGGTTCGCTTGCACTTAGTATCAAGTGGTCAAGCTGGTGGGTAGTTGTGGTGCTTCACAGAATCCATGTTGGGGATGATTCAATTTCGCTTGTCAGACTTGAAGAAATCATCTATGTCCCAATCATTACAATTTCAAAATAGACTCTGGCAAATCCTTGACTTGGCAACCAAATCAGACCTTCATCTTCCCAATTCACAGTCTCTTATTGAAGATTTATTTCAACTACAGCACTCGGTGTCCCGGGCCAAATTCTTTCATTTGACAATTTTCAAAGATAAGCTTGAGAAGGCCCTTGAAGAGGACTCTTCTCGCGTTGAAATCTTGTTGGAGAGTCAGGATAAATACGAGGAGAAACTCCGCATACTAACAGAGAAAATAAAGAAATTAGGAGGAGAAACTGCACAAGGAGCTGAAATTGAGGCCATTAAAGCAAGTGTGGAGATTGACCAAGAGGCCTCACAACAAGTATCTTCAGAGCTTGAAAGTTTTGTTGCACTCTCGGATCAAGCAGAGGCACAATTTCAACCGAGGGACCTTGATGAGTAGCTCTATTTTTTTTCCTTTTTCCTTTTTGGAGAACTCAATGGCTTAGGCTCCCAGGGAATTCTCCAAAGCTCTAGTGTATCGAATCAATAGTTTTCCATTGATAGTTCTTGCTAGCCCCTGAGGATTCGTCAAATATTTTTTAATTCCATCAGAGGCATTTCTACAATCTGCATTCCAAAATAATGAGATTCCTTTTTTCATCAAGATGCAAAAATAGTTCACATTTTCCTGACAAGTTTGTGATAAACCTTTAAATGTATGCCAAGCAGCGTTGCAATCCCTTACTATCTATCATTATTTTAGTAATTGGCAAAGAAAAATCATCTCTAGGACATGCATCATTCAAGTCTCGTAAGTTGATCTAAATACGAATTTGACCGTTCCTTCTAGTCACAAGGACTATATTTGCCAACCACTCGAGATATATTTCCTCCCTTAAGAATCCGACATCTTTTAACTTTTTCACTGACTTTGATCTTTTACATGACCTCTAAGTGGAAGTTAGCGTAGATCTATGTAAACACGTCCAAACATTCCCTTAGAAGAACAATTAGGGGTCCTACTTTTCTTGGAGCATGTTTTATTTTAACACTAATTGATCCTTTTTCCCTGACAATATAGGCTTGTAAGGAATCATCCTCATTTTCTTCAACGAGGCATCATCAGACAATTAAGCTTCTATACAATAGGCCTCTAACCCCTTGAATGGTTTCAAATCGGCAAAAACTATGTGCACGTCATTGTTCAACATTGATGGGATAACCAAATTCTCGTGGATCCATGGCCGATCCAACAACATATTGTATGAGGTGTCCTCGTCAATTATATGACAAGTTTCTTGAGATTTTGGATCTCCCACTTGACATATCAAGATAATTTTTTCAATCGCTCTTTGGGTCACCACAGTGTACACTAATAAAGACTTTGGTACTACTGAGCTATAGCTTATTGGAATCCCCAAGAAGGCCAAGGCTTTTTAATGACATAATGTACAAGACAGATTTCGAGTCAATTTGAATCCTTGTAATTTGCATTCACTGACATAACCAGTGTGGTAAAGAGTGGTTGTGCTTTGTGGTTCCAAGCTCTGTCGAGAACAATATGTCTCATGCCTTAGCCAATTGAGCGGCACAACAAGTGCTGGTTCTACTGTTGGTTTTGCGTGCTTTAAAAACACATATGTCCGAACGGACGCATCGTTTAAAAAAAATGGCTATTTTAAAAATGTACGTTCTTTTCCTTTTAACATTTTTAAGGTATTTTAACGTAACTTTTCTTTCTATTCATGCAACTCTTCTTAATCATTTCCCTCTCAGTCTCCCTGATATCTCTTGGATTTCTTGAAAAGAAGATTGTTTTGTGATCTAAAACAAGATTTGGGAAAGCTCTTTACGGTCTAATAAATCGGGGAGGACTTCTTCATTGCTGCACTCATGAAGAAGGGATTGGTCTATTGTGTCTTGGGAGTAATTTGTTTGTGGAGGCTCTTGTGCACGAGAGCAGCAATATTACTTTGAAGTCAATGCTTTTTAGCCTGCCCCAGACAATAAACTTTAGTTTTGTGTTTCTATTTTGCAAATTACAAGTTGCATTTATAGGTTTGCAAACTCCCTCTTATTTTTCGATTTATTTTTGTGTGTTATTTCCAACAATTTCAAAGTAATATTTGTTGTTTGAGTTTGCAAATCATGGGTACTGAAAATTATATCAATTTTATAAGTTTTGATGGAGAAATTGACAATCAATTGAGAAAGATTAAAATTTTAATGGATTTTCATGTTGATTTATGCTAGATAAATTACTCAGGTATGTTTTTATTTATAAATTTGCTTAAAAAGATATGTTATCCACGTGTTAGCCATGAGTTGATATGTGAATATGACAATTGTGATGGATTATGTGATATTCTAAATTGTGAAAATTATGGAATTCACTATTTTCTAAATTATATGTGGATGGTTTTGGTAATTATTATTATATATTTGATGATGATTTTTGTGAAGAAATATGTATATGGTTATTTTCTAAGATCTTCATACTTACCCACCGAAGATTTCAACGCTTCAAAGAAAAAGTCCCGCTCGTTCCACAACTGCCGAAGGAAGAATTGCTAGAAGAAGAGGTAGACGCTGTTTTACAACCGCCGGAGGAAATCTCTCCTCCAAGGGTTATCCCACTTCTATAAAAAGCCCAGTGATATTGCTGGAGAAGAGGGGGCTCGTTGCATTCAAAAAAAAAAAGTGTGAAGAAAGAAGCAAAGCAGTCAAAAGAAGAAAGAAGGAGAGGAGCCCCTCGCCAGAGATCCATCTCCGGCGACCCCCAACCAAGCCAAGAAGCCACCGCTACCACC
>JAVDBV010009016.1:0-22294 GCA_032619315.1 Piper longum
ATATATATATATATATATATATATATATATATGTATAATTATTTTAAAGTCGGCCTCCATAATTTTAAAGTGAACTAATCAAAGTCATGTGCGATGCCCGAGATATGTTTAAAATAAATTAATAATATATATTAAGAATATATAAAATTAATTTTAAAATTAATATGATATTATTTTTAAATAAAAAATAATGAATATATATATGTTTAACAAAAAATATAGTTATACACAAATATCAAAAAATAATTTTAATCACTAAATAAAATTTAATTTTATAGATTTTTATTTCGATTAAAATTATACTATTTTTATAATTCCTAATTTAAGTAGAATTTAAGTAGACACTTTTTATTGGGAGGAAAGATAGATTTTAAATTCTGCTACTATTAATTATTTCCTCTAATCATAAAATAGCATTTGTATATACAAATTACTAATACATCATTCACATACTCATACCAACCTTAATTTCTAAAAAAATCATCTTCCATCAGAGAATAAAATAATATATAGTAAATAAATTATATCTTATTACAAATCCTTTTGTATCATAATCATGATTAATAAACCATTACAAGTTTTTAGATGGGTTCTGTTAGATTGTAGCTACAAATTAGTTTGAATTCGGCTACCGAGCCATGTTGCTATAATTTGGTTAGAAAACTTAATCCCGTTTTAAAACCAAATCAACCAAATGCTCACCATTTACACTCTATCTGATCTCTCTTATCTTGTTGAGATCATAATCACTAAAAAAGAATCACTTATATGGAAAATTAATCTATCTCATTTTTTTAACTTGTTACTTTTCATGAACGCTTCCTAGCATCATAAGCAAAATTTTCAACAGAGTTGTTATGAATGGGAAAAGTGGTTGATCTCGGATTGGCGTCAACGGACAGTTAGTCAGTTCTACCAGTCCGAGTAAATCGGGTCCGACAAGGATAACTCACGCGTGTTATAAGATTGGTTTCACCGCTAACTGTTTGTGTTAATCTTGGCACTAATCGAGACTGGGCCGTGTTTAATTAAGTATTGTAGGCTATTCGAGGAGTGAGGGATAGAGATCAATATTTTTTAAAAATCATGCAACTAATGATAATTTAATTAAAATTATATATGAAAATAAGTAATTAGTTTTTTTTCTCTTTGACAAATATTGGTAGTTAAGTGAAGGGAGAGAGGAAAAGAAGATTAAAAAAAATTAAAGAGCTTAATTTTTCTGCGATGGTTTCTTTGATTGTGCATGATGCATAATTGATTAATATTTATTTCACTAAGGCCAAATAACCATTAAGAAATGAACAGGTAATGACACTTATTATTATTATTATTATTTAAAATTTGAAGTTATAATTCGGAATATATAATGCCTTCTGATATAGTATTTGTTGATTGGGTCTTACACGTTTTTATTAATATTATTGGGCGTAATACAAAAATTAGCACTCTTGATTATATAAGATGAGGGGCGTAATAAATACCTAAGTTTCCTATCCCTGTGACTGTTCTATTTCGGACTAAAGTTATTAGTTGATTTTGGTTATCGGTCGATCACGGCCAGGACCGTGTCCACCTCGAGTTATTATATCTATATATATACAAAATGGGATGCCCCTCTAATTATACATCTCGATCCCTCTCTCTCTCTCTCTCTTTCTTCTTCTTCCTCTCCGTGTTCTTGCTGTTGTGGGTTCGTTTTGGTTGTTGCAATGCGTGTTCTACCTCGTCATTACAGTGGGGGTGATGAAGGGAATGTATAGCTGGGCTGTCTGGAGCTGGGTGCAATACTTGGTTAGCTGTTTCGGTTTTAGAGGATGGGGGATCTTTCATAAATGGGGAACTGGTAAGTTGCAAGTGAGAAACTACCTGCGGCGGGCATCCATATCTAGCTTCTTCCCACGTGGGTACTGCTGATCTGCTCCGCCCCCAACGTTTTCTAGCTGCCTCTGTTTTTTCACTGCTTGCTATTCTTTTCTCTTTTGAAGAGAAAGTGTAATTGAAGCAGATCGGGAAGAGGAAGGAGAAGGTTGAGGGATACGTACGTACAGATCAGATTCACCTGTTGTTTACATTGTTCATGATGTTAGATCAGGATGCGGCTCATTCGCAGGACGAGCTCCAAATTGTAAATACCGCTTTCCCTTTGATCTAAATCTCATGATTTGTTTTACGTTCCTTTTCTCATACGTACATGTTTTGCATGCCATGCATTATTGATTATAGTACGTATTATGCTCTGATCTAGCTTCATAGATGCATTGCTTATCAAATTTCTTTCTTTTCTCGCACCATTTTGAGAGGAGCCTTTGAAATGAAGGTTTTTCTAATCAATCTGCATTGCCACCTAGCTAGGTCATATACTGAGGAAATCTAGCTTGCATTTGCATGCATGCACGCATGCATGCATTCAACAGATCTGATCTAATAGATTTGGATTAGCTAGTTCAGACTAGCGCTAGCTTGCATTGCCTGCATGCATGCATTACACAGATCTGATCTGCAGATTTGGATCGAAAACTGCGAGGAGATGTTTTCGTGTGTCTGTTGCGACAATTGGTATTGATAAGATCATAAGAACAAGGTCAGGCAACAAATCTAACGGGGGCCGGTCAATTGGAGAAAAGGCCGGACTCTTTCAATGACACGTTTGGTCTCTTGCCGAAATTGGCGTCCCCTTTCCCATTTTTAGAGCGCTCTATTATTATCAGCCATGCCCGTGCAAACATTCTTTTATAATATTATAAAATTATTTCATTTTTTTCAAATCTTAGTTTGTTTCCGGATTTTTTTATCGAATTAATAATATCATCACTAGTCTAGTTTTGTTTTGAATTTTGAGGGGAATAAAATTGTTAACTTTCTAGGTAGTGTCTGTCGTTTTTGGCTCTCGATTCGCTTTCATTTTCAAGGAAAACAAGTCTGGGCATTGCACATTTTCTCCATCTTTATTGATACGAGTTATCTGAATATTTCGTAGTTGCATGGTCCATTTCCTGTTACTGTTTTCTCTTTGAATTCTGTCGTTTGATTCATTTGCTTTTGAGATTTTTCTTCTACATTTCACTTGGTCATATAGAGGAAATAACCCAAGTACTTCTTTGGGTATTGCACATCAAAGTCCATTTCAAGACACAGGGAGACCAATGGTTCATGTTATAGATGCTTTTGATTTTGGAAAATTTGATCCACTTACAGAGAACGTCCCATCATAATTTCTCAACATATTTGACTCACTTTCTCACATCATTCTCATCTAAAAGCATCAGATAGGAATGGAACACAATGCTACAAAAATCATGCGTTACATTCCCATTCCACAAGTCTCCATCTGCATTGAGATAAGATCACCATAGCATGCACTTAGCAAGTAGATAAAAAAGAAGTCATTGCTCATCTTCTTACATGGTTGTGATCAATGATTATCACCTTGGTATTGATTCAATCTGGTATAATTACAGACTCCAACAAATGTAGCAAACTAACACAAAATTACCAACATAATATGGTAGATATAATTTGCATGCGACATAAATAGTACTGCGTTCTTGATGTTCATGAGCTCAAGCTTTGGTATTTGTTAATGGCGGATATTAATGGATTGTGTTGTAGGAGGGGCTGGCGTCGAGCCCCGTCGGAGGCAACCTATACGACATATGTGACCACAACGCCCTCTTCTCTGACCCCCTCCCCAACTCCGGCGAGGTCTCGTCCTGCTCCGGTTGCTGCTACGACGAATCCTCCTACACCAACGACCTCTCCTCCTTCTCCCTCCCCACTTTCCCACCCTCCTACCCCAACCCCGCCGCCGCCACAACCACCACCCCAACCTCCGAAGCCGCCGTCTCCTCCTCCGGAACCTTCTCTGCCCTCCTCGACGCCGCCCACCAAGACCCCGCCGCTCCGGCCTTCCTCCCCTGCGCCGCCCTCCACGACCAGTTCGACCTCCACATCCCCCTCCCTGACGTCAACGCCGGCAGCTGCTACGCAGGCGGCTACCCCGCCACTGCGCTGCCCTCCATCTTCAACGACGCCGGCGGGTGCCAGCTCTCCCCCATGCAGCCGGCGTACGTCCGAGTTGACGCCGGCGGCTCCTTCCTCGACCAGTACGGCGGCGGCATGAACGGCCTCACAGGAGCGTTCTGCCTCGACCATCCGACAATCTTCTCCGGCGGGCTGATGCCGGACCCATGCATGCATGTTCAAGACTTGGAGTCCCAAGGGGAGAGCTCTGCTTTGTACGGCCCCGACTCTGTTTTTGGCTCTGGAGAGTTACCTGTAAGAAATTGATAAAAGCATACAATGATCACCAACACGAGTATTGCTCTTGTTTGATGGATTTTGATGATTGATTGGTGGAAGGTGTTGAACGAGGGCCACCAGCAACAGATGGTGAAGGAGGGAGGGGGACTGCCGTCGGACATATCCACGCTTGAGGAGTCCTCCTTCAAGGTTGGGCGTCTATCTGTGGAAGAGAGGAAGGAGAAGATACATAGGTACTTGAAGAAGAGGAACGAGAGGAACTTTAGCAAGAAGATCAAGGTTTCCTACTTGTCTAACTCCTTTGTTTCATATATCTCTTAATAGCTACATATGTTATCATTTACATGTTGCATTTCAAGGTTTAGTACTGACATAAGCAGGTGAAATGCAGTATGCTTGCAGGAAAACTCTAGCAGACAGCAGGCCTCGAGTGAGGGGAAGGTTTGCTAAGAACGATGAGTTTGGTGAGGCCCCGAGGCGTAGTTGCAGTCACCACGAGGACGAAGAAGAGGAAGAGGTAGTCTTTTCACTCAACATCTTTTTTGGGTACATTGTGATTCCATAGAAATTTGGTTTTACATATCAGTTTTTTTTTTTTAGAATCAAGTATGTCAAATTGTTACTTCATAAAAACATGTTGCACATTAATTAAAAGAAAAACATGTCACACGTTGAAATTTTCATCTACCATTTTAGTGGAAAAGTGAGAAGATTGGCTGTCAATCTTAGTGATTCCTGTGTGTTGCTTGTTGGGTAGGGAGGGGCGAAGGAGGAAGAGCAGATGCTGGACTCTTCGGACATATATACTCACATCAGTGGGGTGAATTCGTTCAAGTGCAGTTTCCCTATTCAATCCTGGAATATGTGAGCTTCATTTTGTCAAGGGTACATGACTAATTTGCATTTCCGAGTTGGAGGATACATTCTCCCCTGTTCCAATAAGAAGAAAGGAGGGTAGATTGTTTTCTTTTAAACCGTGATGTGTTGTGATATATATTGCGCAAATAGCAATATATTTGCATTTTTGTAGATTTGATCATTCAATTTCTTCTTTGTTTATCCCTAACGCATACAGTAAAAAACATGCACTTGTGTCACAGCTGTTTGTAATAGTTGAATACATATTATTTCTGTAGTAACCTTCCCAATATTTTTATATCTTTTAGCCGGTAACAGCAATATACTGTTGGCCAAACGAACAACTTGAAGTTTCTGCTCCTTGGTTTACACTTTGTTGGCATAGACTCTTTTGCTGATTTCATAGCGTTTTTGCCTATTTCCTCACACTCCCCGGCCCTAGCTTCAATACCGAAATTTAGGCAGTCTGAATTAATTAGTTCTTGTTAGAAAATTGTGCATTCTGCATATAAAACTCTCACTTGAATGCAAGAGCTTACCCATAAAATGCTTTGCAGACGTGCGTGGAAGTATTTTGGTGAGCCATTGGAATTAGTGGAGGGCGTCTTTAGAACAAACCGCATTAGTTTCAAACGAAAAATTACACATCTACAATCGAAATATTAGATGCGAACAACAGAAATGCTCCGGCCTCAGTTGAATTTACGCTCCCTAATTGCTCTATTTTTCGATCTTTTCTTTTCTTTTGCAAGAGAATATTTTCTTTTTCGGATTTTTTTTACTCCCAAGGAACAATATATGTTGAACTTTCAGCTTTTTTATCAATTTTTCTATAAATTGATTGATATAAATATTAACTCCAAGTTTATCATTAGTCATATGAATCGTTAGAATTAAAAATAAATAATAAAAAATAAAAGGTAAATTTATATACCTTATAATTTATGAAAAATATTTCCATAAATTATAATTGTATTTTTACCAAAAAAGGAGGAAAATATTATTAAGTCGTGAGAAAATTAAAACTAATTACTGAAAAATTAGAATGCTTATTATAATGACAACTCTACAGTTCGGCTGGTTTTATAATAAAATAAAAAATCAAAAAGTATTTGTTATAAATAAACTTTCTAAGTTAGGTTATTATACTCTAGGTTAGGTTGAGGGTGTATGGATCTCGCTACCCTTTGCATGCGGCCAAGTCGTTCCTAATTATTATTTTTTATATAATTTTAATAAAATTTATTTTAATTTTTAATTAAATGGCATTTTAAACAATTTTATTTTTTCCGTATTTTTTGATAATTAGGTTTGATTTTCTTACGTCATGATAATATCAAGAACCGGCAAAAAGCTCGTTATGATTAGATGTGGCTGTTTCGTGCGTGTTACCATAACAAAGATCGCACTCACACGTGTGGAGGTCAAGTAGCCGTTACTCGGGCGAACGATTTGAATGCTGACGTTAGGCACTGTTTCGGCCGGCTCGATGGCCCCCCATAATTCTGACTTCAACGCATCATTCCCTCTTCCTTCCCACGTCAAGCAATCCACCAATTTCCCATTCATGGCATCCTTTCCTTGATCCTTCCTTCGTCTCTAGCACCACTACTTTTGCGTACACGTTTTTAGATCCTAATCTTTCTCTGTTCCTCCTCACCGGGAAGACTACTCGGACGATTTCATCTTGGCATATACAAGTAAGTATTATTAAGTTGGTTGCGTTTCCAAATAGTTGGTTTGTTGTGCTGATTGGTAGGAGGGGTTGTGTGTTTTTGGAACGAGCTAGTGTATCCGAGGATGAAGGTCAGAGATGACGGCGACGCGGTTGGTGTTGAGGAAGAGAACGATGCATTATTCGCTGTGGAGGATTTTTTGTCTGTGGAAGATCCGTGCACTCCAGGTACTCGTGTCTCTTGCTCTGTTTTGCCTCTGTTTTCCTTCTGCCTTGCGTTGGTCATGAATTGGGTACATTTTTCATTTCAATGAATTGGAAGAACGATGTTCTATAATCCCCGAAAATTTCTGCATACATGAAAAGAAACAGATCCTGCTACCTTTTCTATCTTCGAGTTTGGTTTCGTTCATTAAGCTTTATTGTAGCTTGTGCATGTTTGAGTTAGTGGATTACCTCTCTCTCCCCAAATTGTGCCATATATTGACTGTGTTAATATGTGTATCAACTATCACCTCTGCAGGAAGCAATAATCACCATCTTAGCCCCTCACCACCCCTTGCAAAAGTACCGGGGTACTACGCTTCCAGTGTTCCCATTCCTTGTCTCTCTGCTTCCAAAGGTTCCTATTAGGGTTCTATTTTTTTATTAAAAGTCCCAATGTTTTAACTTCCATCAGCATATTGTCAAGCCATTTCTATGTATAGGTAAAACCAACAAAACTGCAGTTTCAGACAAGAGAACTACATCAACGCCGTTGACGGGAAACAAGGAAAAAGACATTGGGGAAGGAAGGCCCAAATCAAACATCAGAGCAAGTCCAATTCCTCCCCCTCGTGCTGTTCTATCTAGCCCAGGTAATATGGTTATTCCTCATCCAACTCATGCCTAATTATAACAAATAAGTTTCGCCACCCCCATTTTTAGTTATAACATAATTATAACATATAATATGACTACTTATGATGTATACGTCCAGACAACGATGGGAAGATTGGCAGCAGGAACCGATTGTATAGAGAAGGACAAGGTCATGATGCCAGCCCTCGTTCACAAATGAAGGTGGCTAAAGCGGAGAGCGACAAAAAGAGACCCATAGTTAGCAGTGGCATGAAAACCAGAGAAAGTGCCGAGAAGAATCGTCTCAAACAGAAGCCAATCAACACTGGGAGAGTTTTAAAGGAAGCTGGTAATCTGGGTCAAATACACGAGGGGAATGGTATTGATTCGACAACAATACCTAAAGCAAATGTTCAAAAAGTGAAGCAGAGCAAGCAAATCGTTTAAAGAGAGTTCCTCAACTTGATTTTATTTCTTTTAGAGTGGAAGAAGAAAACGTATGCACTTCATCTCTTGACGTCTGCATCGCAACCTCTTTTTAAAAGAGAGTCCCTCAACTTGTTTCTGAACAAGTTTGCTGTTGACAATAATGGATGGGACTGTATGCAGCTTGCCTTGCTCTCAAGATATATCTTCAACAAATATTTGAGGAAAAAAATTACTAACAGATAGCAACAACAGAAATTAGACACGCCATTAGAAATGCAAATAGTACACCATAATATTTAAGTAGATCAGCTACACTGAAAACTAGTTAATATCTTTTGTTTTCAAAATGATCAACTAAGCATAAAATTTGTGTCCAACTTCTCCATTTGGATCCTCCCATGTAATTATGGGAAGGATTACGGAATTTTTCTCTACAATGAAACCATATCAATTCTTGCTGTCATCTGTGTCATGAAAGTTCAAAGTTCATGGACACTGAGCGCTGTCAAGTTGATATATCACTGCATCTAGTTCCTCTAATCCAACTTCTCCATTTGGCTCCTCCCATGTAATTATGGTCAGGATTACGGAATTTTTCTCTACAATGAAACCATATCAATTCTTGCTGTCATCTGTGTCATGAAAGTTCAAAGTTCATGGACACTGAGCGCTGTCAAGTTGATATATCACTGCATCTAGTTCCTCTAATCCAACTTCTCCATTTGGCTCCTCCCATGTAATTATGGTCAGGATTACGGAATTTTTCTCTACAATGAAACCATATCAATTCTTGCTGTCATCTGTGTCATGAAAGTTCAAAGTTCATGGACACTGAGCGCTGTCAAGTTGATATATCACTGCATCTAGTTCCTCTAATCCAACTTCTCCATTTGGCTCCTCCCATGTAATTATGGTCAGGATTACGGAATTTTTCTCTACAATGAAACCATATCAATTCTTGCTGTCATCTGTGTCATGAAAGTTCAAAGTTCATGGACACTGAGCGCTG
This sequence comes from Piper longum, assembly GCA_032619315.1. Taxonomy (NCBI): domain Eukaryota; kingdom Viridiplantae; phylum Streptophyta; class Magnoliopsida; order Piperales; family Piperaceae; genus Piper; species Piper longum. Next base: position 9,075 of record JAVDBV010009016.1, read on the forward strand.
TCAAGTTGATATATCACTGCATCTAGTTCCTCTAATCCAACTTCTCCATTTGGCTCCTCCCATGTAATTATGGTCAGGATTACGGAATTTTTCTCTACAATGAAACCATATCAATTCTTGCTGTCATCTGTGTCATGAAAGTTCAAAGTTCATGGACACTGAGCGCTGTCAAGTTGATATATCACTGCATCTAGTTCCTCTAATCCAACTTCTCCATTTGGCTCCTCCCATGTAATTATGGTCAGGATTACGGAATTTTTCTCTACAATGAAACCATATCAATTCTTGCTGTCATCTGTGTCATGAAAGTTCAAAGTTCATGGACACTGAGCGCTGTCAAGTTGATATATCACTGCATCTAGTTCCTCTAATCCAACTTCTCCATTTGGCTCCTCCCATGTAATTATGGTCAGGATTACGGAATTTTTCTCTACAATGAAACCATATCAATTCTTGCTGTCATCTGTGTCATGAAAGTTCAAAGTTCATGGACACTGAGCGCTGTCAAGTTGATATATCACTGCATCTAGTTCCTCTAATCCAACTTCTCCATTTGGCTCCTCCCATGTAATTATGGTCAGGATTACGGAATTTTTCTCTACAATGAAACCATATCAATTCTTGCTGTCATCTGTGTCATGAAAGTTCAAAGTTCATGGACACTGAGCGCTGTCAAGTTGATATATCACTGCATCTAGTTCCTCTAATCCAACTTCTCCATTTGGCTCCTCCCATGTAATTATGGTCAGGATTACGGAATTTTTCTCTACAATGAAACCATATCAATTCTTGCTGTCATCTGTGTCATGAAAGTTCAAAGTTCATGGACACTGAGCGCATAGTCAAGTTGATATATCACTGCATCTAGTTCCTCTAATTCTTCCTACCGCTAATTCAGGATTGGCCTCTAATTCCATTAGACCAGATGATAAGGGGGAAAGAACGCCGACAAGATAGCTTTACAGAGAGAGCACCGGAACAACACAAGACTGGCTATGTTCACAATGCAGCAGCTCTTTTCCTTGGTACCGCTTCAGTAACTGATAAATGACAATTGTCCATGAAAATTCAAGCGAGAAAGGCATGAAGAACAAAAGAACAAAAATGAAATTATGAGGTAAAAAATAAACTTCTCAGAAACTACTATTGAACCTCACAGCAACATGATGAATATACCTCATCCTACCAGTTCCTGGAGTCTTTCTCCGAATAGCCTTTGTACTCCAGTTGTCTGTTTTAGATATAGTAAAAATAAAAATGATACCCATCAATCACTGTGTACAAAACTGTGATGGAAAACAACTAAACAACAACAAAGAACCAATGGATTATATTGTCCTCAAGCAGACAACAAAAAACTCAAGTGTATGAGCTTATTTTGCCTTGTTGTCATCGGCTTCCGTGCATTCAAGGGCATGTCTTCTAGCTATGCAATCGAATAAAGGCACACCACTATTTTACTCTTTCTTCTAAAAACAATGTATATTTTTCGCTCACTTGATAAGTAGCTATGTATCTCATTTAACATATTGACACTTCCATGCAACATTGTTCCATCAAATCAGTAACAAGCTTACTTTAATCCAGATGACACTAAGAAAGAACATGCAGATTAAGCAGAGTCTGAGCCGCATTTGAGGATGACTTTACAAAATAAACTCCTTAATTTTTACTTTAATCCAGGAATTCCCAGAAGTCACAGATAAGAACCCAATAAGCTTCATAGCAATTCACATCTTCTCCATTAAACAAATCAACAATTAATTGAAGAGGTAATTTTTTTTTGTAAATTCAGAACAACGAATGGAAATATATCTGGCACATCACAACTAAAAGAAATCCCAATAATTAGACTTTCTGTATTTCATAATCCAACATCCTTCCAAGACTAACAGAAACTAGGCACAACATAAAAGATAGTGCCTCCAGATCTCTTAAAACCTGTCATCCTCACTCTAAAAAAAAAAAAAAAAAAAACCAAGTAAGCCACAAAAAGAGAAGAAATGGGGAAAATTTAAACACACAAAATATGCGCATCTAACATGGTACAAAAATCTAAACCCTGCCCACAAATTAACCTCAGATTGTCACCAGTTCGTAATCAAAACATCCATAACTCAACAACCCGGACTCTAGCACCACTCACATAATTCCTCCTCCAACCATACATCAACACTAGTCATACTCATTCACAACCAATCAACTAACATATCAAAATTTTCGAAATCATGTACACATCAAGCATTACAAATAAAAAAAAAAGGCTTCCACTTACGAAACCTGCTGGCCGGGTGGGCGCGCAGGCACCTCACCGGCTCTTCTGGAGGTGGAAGCACCGGCGTCCGTACCGCACGCAGAGCGTGTGCGTCTTGTTGTGCCTCTACCCACAGCTCCCCATCCCTTTCCCCTACAAATCCATACAAACAAACAACATCAACACCCCCACCAAAACAAGATTCAACAAAACAACATCAAACTGTACCAAATTTCAACAGATTATACACAACGAAATTGAAATCGTGATCGGGGTGAGGAAGTGTACCATCTTTGAAGGAAGTCGGAGTTTGTGTTCTCGCCGGCCGCCCCACCTGCGGAGCTCGGGGAGGGAGACCTCCGACCGAACTCAAACCATAGGGACGAATCGCCGATCCGGACATTACTGGATCCGTATTTACCTAAATGGGACAACTTGGCTCGAATTGACGAAATTGAGGCAAAAACTAAGGAAATTCCGCTGTAGTTGCTATTTACTATTTAGGAGTTGTTTGAAGGTTGAACCTCTATTTGGCTCTATTTAATTTCGATATTCCACTTCACAAACAGGGTTTGATGTTATTTAATTAAGAAGTAAATTTGCTTGAGATGGTTTGGATTTTAGATGAGCTTGACTGAAAAAATTGATTGGATTCGGAAACTATAACTCCAAAATAGCTAAACATAAAATTTCATGTGACTGTTTTCTTCATGGGATGATATCCAGGGTTTCTACCAAGACAAGAAGGGCAAGTAGAATCATTGATGTCCGTCAATTGTCCATACTTAATTAGTCACAAGGCTTGCATTTCGAAAGTTGAATCCATCGCATTATCAGGTTACTTTAATTTTATTTAAAAGCCAACCTCAGGCGTGGGATCCCGGCTCTCTCGTTTCATCCGTGTCTGAGATTCAAGATTCTGTTGACAATTCGCTTAAGATGTGGACAAAGAGGACATCGCCAATGAAAAATTTTTGATTGACAAGTTGCAGCATGACTCAGGCGCAGGGACATGGCTAATAAGAGTAACATGCAAATTATAATTCACAAGCACCATCTTACGCCCTTCATCATTCGAAAGTCTAAACAACCATGATAAAATTCACTTTGAGACGACTTAGCTTAAATTGTAAACACGCCCAATCCATAACTTTAACAGTATTCACCTTATAATTCTTTGGACAGTAACCAGAAAGTTCCGCCTGGAAATGCAAAAAGCATCTTCAACCAGGGGGTGGTCGAAATTTGCACCCAATCAGATCCTAATAGCGCCTATTTGCTTATAAAGATACACTTCAAATATGATAATAAATATAAAATTACATCGTTTAATATATAGCATCGTAGATAGGAGAACCTTTATATATTAAGAACAGGATGTACTAAACCTAAACCACTTATTTAGTTTTGCGATAGCAGAAGCTCTAACCATTGTACAGCGGACTAAGTTAAATCACATGTCATGCCGGGGAACTATTATCACATCAGCCCAGTTGCGTCTGAATGATGGAATCAGAAAATAAATAAATGAATCCCAAGTGTCAAGAACTGAATCCCATCTTCAATAACCTACACTTGCAATAATGATAAAAAATGATATGTCGAAATAACTTGTTGCAAAAAATTACTGAATTAAAAATAAATAAAAATGCAATACATCTGTGAGTCCTAAAGTAACCTTGAAGACACTTCCAAAAAAAAATTGAACATTTTCAATAAAGTAAACTACAATCACATATAAGAACTTCATTTTCATGGATTGACTGTGCAAACCTCAATATATGTCCGGGAGCAACTACCACATTCAGGAAAAAAAAACGTGCTATCAAGTTGTCTATATCTGGAACACGCACAAGCATGTGGATGAGAAATTCTATCAGGACTCGTGTTGCTCACTTCCTGGCATGCCAAAAATTCGAAGATTGTGATCCTCTGACCCTACCGCTATATACTTGGCATCAGGGCCAAATTTTGCACGTGTAACTTTCCCTGTGAGTAAAAAAATAAATAAATTACTAAGGTAAAAACTTTTGCTTAAATGTTGGAGTTTGGCTGTGAGTGTATTTGTTAAATAAATATAAAGAATACGAATAGACCTTTTCCTGACAAATCTTCAAGCCCCTTGATCTCATTCCACTCCTGCTTAACATTGGCCACTTGAAATATTCTGTATTTATGAGAAAGAATAAAAAATGTATCAAGACGAAATTGGGGTATCATTTCCTTGATAGCGTCAAAATTTGACTGATATTGTAATTGAAAACAATCACCCTGAAAACTTTTTAGAAGACTAACCTCACATCAGAAGAAGCTACAGTAAGGTAGCTCCCACTATGATCAAACTCCACTGCAAGAAAATAATAAGAATGTTATAAACATTGATAATATCTTTGAAGCATAGAGCATTTAGAAACAGCAATTTCGGTAGCCGTACAACAAGCAGGGATTTATGCGACACAAACTGTACATAAGCCTCATTCATAGAAATCTGGACTCCAAACTGGATGCAAAAATGTGCTGACTAATTAGTTTAACCTCTAAATAAGCTTAAACACCACGACTGGCTGATGCTTTTGAAGATTTACCCTTTCATCGGAAGGCATACAACTTTCAAACTGGTATTATATCCTGCTACTTCATAGTTATACAGCTCAAACTGTAGCAATCTCATCACAAGAACTGTTTCTCAACATCTATTTATGACATAAGGCCTATCTAGTTTGTTTTTCACAAATATAGCTTTGTATTGTTTATTTTAAAAGAAAAGAAACAAAAAACATTTCATGCTGTAGGTTGGTACCATCATTTGTTGGTGTAGCTGAAGGGAATGACCGAAAGTTCTTTAGTTTGCGAAGATCCCACAACCTAACGCCATCATTTGCTGCAGTCTGTTGTATAGCAAAACACACACACACACACACACACACACACACACACAAAAACACACATTTCAGTTTAAGTAACACACTGTCTTCATCATAGACATCGATGATAAAAAATGCTCACCGCCAGAAAATATCCATTTTCGGAAAATGATATTGCAGTAACAGGGCCAACATGCCCATCAAATTGTGCAACATTCGACTGCAAATGTTAACATTTCTAGCTCATTAGTAAAATGGCAATAAAAACAGTCAAGAAGATCCAAATCAACAGAATATAACAAAATGGAAACGACCTGAGTTTTCACATCCCAAATTCTTACAAGTGCTTCTGAAGTGCCTGTTCCAAGAATAAGCCCATCGGGATGAAACGCAGCAGAAGTATAACCTTCATTTCCTGAAGCCTCACCAACCTGCATTGACATTCTCACCTAAACAACAGCATGAAAAACATGAAATAAAATGAGAATCACTTGTTTCTGGCTCACCTGAGTGAGACATAATCCTGAGGAAAGATCATAAAAGCACCATGTATTATCCAGTGAAGCTGTAACCAAGTACTGACAGGTAGCATGGACAGATACAGCTTGGACCTGCAAGAAAAAATTAATGCATAATCAGACTCAGTAGAAATCTGCGATAAATGTGAATAGAAGAAAATAAGAGCACTATAAGCTCTTCCAAACTTAAAAGAGAGCACAACAAAACAGCAGTCATAATATGATAATACCTCAGCATTATGATCCTTCAGTATGTGTCGACAGTTATAGTTTCCATCTTGAGCTTCTTGCCACAATCGAACAGTCTATATTTGCATACAAAAGATGAATAAACCAAACACAGGAAATGAATACTTTGTTTTGTATGTTTGAATATATGTAACTGCACTTGAAACAGCCAAGAGTGAAGTTGTAAAAACAGACGATAGAACCTAAACATGCGAACTAGCAATAGACATGGGACGGCAAAAGATAATCCTTCCACAACAAAATCATTAGGGCCTTAAACAATAATGATGGAAATAACATACACAGTGGTTGACAATTTATAACCTGTACTTTTGAGTCCGTAATTGGGCCAACAGTGACTATTTTTGCAGATTTAAAGAAATTCAACATTTACACAAACCATGCTCATGTACGCACACACTCGTCACATGGTAGGAGTAGAGAAAAGAGTCAGATGGGTGTTTATATACTAACAAGTACCACAAAAGGATCTCATAGTTGTGTTCCAATATGAAGGAAAATCAAGCAAGGATCACCAGCAGGCTAAAGAAAGATGACATAAGAAGGAAGCCAAGAGCAACTTCTTTTTGTTTGTAGCATAAGATGCCCCTTGCTATTTCTTAACATTGGTATACAGTCTTGTCTCTACCCAGGTGGAGACCCAATTCTTCCGATTATCTTTTGCATTACATTGTCAGAGTTTTTATAAGATATATACATGAAGATTTCTGGGGCATCTTGAATTGTCTGATTTTACCTTGTTAGCTTGTTACCAGAATCATTTGCTTCTTTATGTGATTATCTATCATCGTCTACTACAAACTGTAACTACACTACTGCAATTACGCTAATGCTAACTGAGCACAAATACACAGGATCAATGGTGTGGTAACACGCAGAATCAACAGTGGCAATAAAGTTTGTAGAGTTTACCACACAATCAAGGGCACTTAGATCCTCTAACGCAATTAAACATGCAAGAGAAGAAACACAAAAGGACACTAAAAAACATCTATCTTCTATCAATGGCAATAAAGCCACCAACAATGAATGCGGACAGAACTTCGCAAATAAATTTACAATTGAGAAGTTGCATATGAATACGTTAGCAATTTGAGAGCCATATAATGTATCCTAATCAATCGAAATTACATGGTGTTGCCTAAAATCCTTTTTTGTTGATTGCTGCAAATATAAGGTTTCATTTATATCAGTTTTATCACTATTTGCCACAATATTAGATTCATGATCATAATACTTGGTACAAAAGTTAGCTACATGTTCATTCTTTTTATTTGTAGGCATGAATGTTCAGCTTGCGCTCAGATGTTAGCAACAAAAAAATTGGCCCTCCAACTTTTGTTCAGAAGATATAAATCTGTTCCACAGTGAAGTTTCCAAATAAGTATATAATATTTGATTATATTGATCTATTTAATTTCATAATCATATAATTCCCGGATTATGATCCAACAGTTCAACATAATGTACGGATTTATCATTTTTCTTGAGTAATTGGTTGACAACTTGTTCACTTACATCCAATGTCTACCTTCCATGCATGAGTTCAAATATCATTGAAGATGAGAAACACTAGATGCTTATATTATTCTGCTACAGCTTTGTTGATAAGTTAGATTATTAGTATTCATGATCAACCTCTGTTACAGAAAGTTCTCATGAAGAAGTTCAATGCATTATTCGTAATTTTTGCATTCACTTTGATTAGCATTTAAGTTCATAATGCCTAGAGTTCCTATCGTTAGACTATAAACACTAAATGCTTTATCATTGTAAAACGGGTTTTTGAGTGTGTTAGTGGCAAGCACACAAACGTGTTTCGTTATCATTTTTGTCAATAGTTCATCTTAATTTTTTACCCTTTCATATGTTAATCTCCCCTCTTTCATCTGTTTTTTTTAAACTATACCCTAACAACACCCCACTAGAATAACCACCTTTACACCCATTGAAACCCCATTTGCCATCACCTCTCAACTTACCACTACATTAGGATATGCATATATAGCTTTCATTAGTTACATATATGTATACTATTCCTTTATGAGGATACCATGGAAAAACTAAATTCCAAATCAACTCATTCCAATAATCCCTTCTTTATTTGAACTTGAAAGTTGCCAACATAATCATATGCCCCTCCATTTAGTGCCCCATGCATAAGCACTTGCCACACAACTATCTCTGATGTAATCATACATCTAGCACTAATTAGAATCATTCAGTGTTCAAAGATATGTAAACCAACAGAACCTGTTTTTCTTAGAACTTCGACAAAGATACATCCCACTTTAAATCTGAAAGACATTATCTATCAGTGAGAAACTTGTTTTCAATTTCATATTCTATTCTCTCTTCACAACTTCTCATTTCTCCACTTTCTTTTCAAATTCGACAAGCTTGGATCCTCATGTCACACCTTAAGCCATTCTCCCTACTCCCTAGAATAAATTATAGCTTTCATCTGCAACTCTTGTGAGAAAAAATCATCCAATATTTCTTTCCAAAGAAAAAATTATCCAAACACAAACACCAAATAACACATTAAGAAAAAAATAAGAAAAAAAAGCAATTCACTCTTTCCTCCTTCCCTTATCTCTTTTTTCCACTCCTCCCTCCTTTCTCTAACTCTCTTGCCCACTAAAAATACCCCTGCTAAATGGCAAATTGATCTCACTTGCAACAAGATACCAGCAACCACACACCTCATCCAGATATGTGTAGGGCTACCAAGATTGGATGATACTTCTCGTATAATTAACAGTAATAACGCAGATACCTTGTGCACATCAAACTCAAAGCTAACAGATTTTCTGTAACAACAGAAAAAGGAGCACTTTAATGAAGCTACAAAACCTTCTGTTTGTGAAAAATGCTTACATGCTTCAGCTTGTTGTATAGAACTACACAACTCGAAAATAACACAGGAAATATAGAAACAAAGGATTAAAAATTTTACTCCTGGGAATAGTATTGTATGAAGCAGACAAGACTTATGTTAGATTATTGACACTTGCAACACACAGAATACAAATATAAAAATAAAGCAAAACTGAGATTTTAAAAAAATAACCTTATCAGCCGATCCAGACACAAGTAATTCTCCCACATCAGGTACAAATTTAACACAGGTCACCTGTGTTTTGAAATAAAAGATAAATGAAATTGAATCCACAAGAAAAAAGAGCAATTCAAAAATTTATACCTTCTTTGAATGACCAGAAAGAGTTGACAAGATCTGGCCAGATGTTCGGTCAAAAACAACAGCATTTGAGTCAACACCTCCAGTAGCAATGACATCCTGGAAAAATTAATATCAAAATCGCTACATGTTCAAATTCTAGACGTTGAAATAATATTTCAAGACTAATGACTTATCAATGATAACATAGCAAGAATCCAAATAGAGATCATCCTGGAAAAAAAAGATTCTTAAAAAACCAACGGCTAGTATAACTAATGCACCTAAAATGTAAAGTAATCATGAGAGTAAATAAGTTCAGGAATTGCTATGAGCATAACCTTGGAACGAAGAATATCAATGGATAAAATCCCTGGTTTGTTGGTCTTGTGAAGAGGATGGCTAGAGAGTTGAGTATATCGTTCCATGTCATCAGCAGATGCCAAAGTGGGTGAAACCTAACCATCAAAACGATTTTAAGGTAAAATTGGCTACCAAATTAACTATAAAATTAGGTAACTAACAAACTTATAAATAATAATTACAAAACAATATGAAGATTTTGTTTAGAGGTTTCATCAGAACAACTGCACCTGTCTTTTTTTCCTTTGCGTGGACAATTCCTGATTACAGTTTGTAAGTTCCTGAATCACATCATCAGAGATGCCAACATGAACTTTTTTGCTCGCAGGCACCGTGACCTCATAATTTTCAGCAGCTAAAAAATCCACATCCATAGATTAGTTCATTTTGTCCATCATACTCTTTCATAAGTGATGAAATCAAACAGTAAAACGTGTTATCAAGGACACCTCTTTCGCCATTGACAGCAGTGGCATTTATAGCAGCTAATGGTGGCATAGGTCGCTCTGCCTGAGCCAATAATGTCCTAGCCTCATCACGTTCTCTTTTAAGTCTTGCAATAACACGGCAAGCAGCATCATGCTAAAAATAAGAAAACAACAATATTAGAAATTTTCATATAAATCGTGCACTTATTAGTATGAACTCCCGTGCATTAAAATAACTCTCACTAACAATAAGCAAGCACAGAAATTCAGTTCATAACTTGTGCAAAATACCATCACTAATTTTTCATTAACATTTCAAATTGTATGCCATGAGGGTCCACTTTATACACAAGAAACAAAAATAAACTTGCGCCATAATTTTTCAATTTTTTTCATTTTTAATCACATAAATTTAAGACTAGTCTCCATGTACCCAACCTCTTTTTAAGATAACATGGAAGAAAAAGAAGAAAAAATTAAGTATATATGGAGACAAGAAAACAGTAGCTTGACATAAGCAGCATGCACATTTTTAACCAAAAATAAAATTGGTCAATAAAAATTTCTCTATGAATTCACATTGTCCCAAATTTAAATTTATTATACTATGTAAACACACACTGAGAAAATATTTGTTCAGCACCGCCCTCTATAAATTTTTATACACCGTTATCAAAAGCCGGGCATGAAGTGTCACAAATGAACCAGTATCGAAAATGGGGATATCAATCAAACTAGTCCAACATAAACAAAACCCAGATGACCAACCCACCCCCGCTTTCCCCAAAAACAAGTAATAAAAAAACAACAGAATAAACCCAATCACACAACTATGATCAATCACCATTTAATTCTAACCTGAGAACATGTTATACACGATTGATGTGAATTTACCTGGTATAAAGCATGACTTAGTTCTTGTCTTGCTGTATGCAGTTGTTGTTCCAAAGAAAAATTTGACAACATCACCGCATCCCATTCCTGAATGAAAAAAAAAAAAACAACGCGTATACACAAATAGCCATAACATTATGTACAAATAGCCTCACATGAACATATAGCTTCACAAGGGCCAAAAGTCATATAACAAGTAGCAGTTGTGCCTATACCGAAATCAAGATAAAACATTCCTGAATAAGTTTAGAAATTTACAGTTTTTTTAAAATATTTGAAATCTTTTCAAAGATATTGTCCATAAAAACGCTGTGCCGTATGCATTGAAGCCAGTACTCCCATTCTCCAGGATATTGATATATAGAACATAATTCGTTAAAGCTATAATCTCCATAATGTAACTTTAAACCATTATTGAAAAAGTAAATTCAATATTAAAATTAGTATCCCATAAGCACAACGCTTTTCCTTCATAATAGACTCAGCTTCCAAGACTTAACTCCCGTATTGCAACTAAATGAAAGAAAACTTCCTTTGGCCGTGAATAACTTGCAGCAACATAATAAATGAAATTTTCATTTTCATTTTCATTTTCATTTTCTGAGGAAAAATGAGAAGTTCGCCCGACTTTCTTAAACTTACCGTCTGAAACTGAGTAAGCAATCCAGGAATGCTGGTACTTTGTAAATGCCTTGGCTTAACTGCCTGCACAATTTTAGCTTTCAAGTAAAAACCCCAACCAAAACATGACTTACAAATTAAAAAATCAGTATATTACTAAAACATAACCTTGTTGGTTTTGACAGCCAAGATATCCTCCTTTGAGAGAGGCTCGCCACTTACTGGACATTTTCCATTATCCTAACGGAAATAAAAAACAGTTGGCAATGATTAAAAGTGATATCATAAGATGGTACAGTGAGCTCAAAACCCGTCACTACTAACCCTAAAATTCAATACCACCAAAGCTAGCAAAAGTTATAATTTTTTTTTAAATAAAAAGGTTCCCAAAGACCATCTATCTTCCATCACGCATGAAAACGGAAAGCAAGTAGTAGACACTACAGTGAGCCCATACCCTCTCATTACGTCACACCAAATTTACGTACTTGCACCGGAGCTACCAAAATTTTGCAGAAATGTTCTAAAGAATGTATCTTCACCATCAGATATGAACAAGAAAACGCAATTGGTACCTCTATAAGCCGTTCAATCAACCGCCGCTCGAAAAGCAACCCCGACTTCGTCGACACCACCGGCTCTTCGGGCACCTGGCCGGAAACTGCCAAAAAAAAAACGGAAACAAAAGTAGTGAGAGATCTGCTTCGAGCTAGAGCCGAGGGAAGGGAGAAGAGCAACAGCCAAAACTTCGAACTTCAACCATGGAAAAAACAGATGACGATAGGCAGGCGTAGCGTACGCACTTGCACAAATCATGGCGTCGGATGGTATCTAGGGTTTCGGGCGGAGCTGCTCGTAGTCGGCGAAAGGGGAGGAGGAAGACAATGGCCAGAACAGGAGGCGAGGCGGCTGGGAGCCGTTGACCGCGGCTAACGGCGGCGGAAATGGAGCGGCTGCCGGCGGCGGCGGTGGCGGCGGCGGCGGGGAGAAGGGGTAGAGAGAGGGTTTTTTAAGGGTTTCTACTTTCCACCCTTCGCCTCCCGTCGCATCGAAAAATATTATTAAAAAAATTAGAAAAAAACCAATTAATTTATATCTATGCTATTATAATCGATGATTGAAAATAACGCTTAATATGCACATTTATTTCTCACATTGTACATGTTCTTGCTCAAAAAATTAATGTTTTTTTCTTATTAGATCAAGATGGAAAATATGGTATTTTTTTTATTGTTCTTTTGTTTATATAATCTGTAGTTGTGTGCCATTAAATATTTCTAATTCTCAATCTTCATGGGAAAGGAATTTTACTGCGCGTGTATTTGTGTGAAAAAAATGTTGTGAATTTCAATCTGAGTTTGTTGCATATAAACATGCACAATGGATAAATTATGTACGATGAAGTTTAAGTTTTATATTTGTTGTATAGTTGTAAAACTCAAAATTAGAATCGAAATTGATTTTCGAAAGAGTCACTGAATAAGTAAAAATTAAGTTCAGTTGAATCGGTCTAAATCGGTTTTTTATAAAATTTGACAATCTATAAAATAAATATATAAAATAAAATTCAATTTATTTTTTAACATAAATACACAAATTTATAGTTTAATATAAGTACAAAAATTTACGGTATTTTTTCATATTTTTTAGTTTTTTTTAATTATTTATAATTATTTATTATTTTTTATTAGAGTCTAACTCATGTTAACTTTTAATTACGAAAATGCCACTAACCATTTATTTCCCCCCGATTCCCTCGACATGTCACTGACGCGTCCTCTTACTGTCATGCCGCCTGTCACCGTTGCTAGCCTAGACTGTCCCCGGTGCCCCCACCCCACCCCCCTT
>JAVDBV010009027.1:0-10900 GCA_032619315.1 Piper longum
TTTACATATATATATATATATATATATGTAAAGTTTAGGTGGGGTATAGTCTCGCGTCATAGTGGTCTGTAGTCAAATTTGACTGCCCGCTACCAAGTTTAGGTCAGCATGTGGGTTGTCCCCAGCAACCAGCCACCAACAGCCTAAGGGTGGCTGACCAAGACCACGAAAGGGCAAATCTTTTTTATTTATTTTATTTTAAAATTTTATTATATTATAAAACCAACCTAATGATAATTTTATCATTATTATAAAAATTTATTTTGATAATTAGCTTTGACTCTCCCCCAGTTAATAATATTAAAAAATATCTTCCTTTTTTTTTGTTGCAAAGTCTTTTTCCAAGTTTATGAAGGCCACTTTTCTTTTAATCTTCTCTGCGTCATTTTAAAAAATAAATTCTAAATTTCATTTTTATATTTAAACATATTTGAAATTAAACAAAAGAATGAAAAAACATCTTCCCACCCTTTAAAGGGCTTACCCGCAGAGAAAGTTTTTCCATTTTTTAAATGGCAAAATTTTAAAATTTAACACATATTTACCTTAAAATATTTCTAAATAAAAAATAAAAATATAGTTCATTTTGCTCTCAAAATTGGCACAAAAAAGGTGGTCACGACTATTTCATTAAAGTGAGAAAACATTTTTTTTCTTTTTTGTAATACGTGTGATTTTGTGTTATTCAGTAAAATGAGTGGGTTAGTAGTTATCTATTATTGCAAGGAAAATTTTTGAACGACCGCACGGTTCTAGCCAAGAATAAAATTCCCAAGTCAACTATCAAGTCTTAGAATAAAAAATACTTTAAACTTAATTATAATTCTTTATACTTTGATTACATTGAGATTGAAAGTAATAAAAATAAATATTGACATCACATTATATTTAATGTAAAAATTAATATAAATGATTTTGTGTAAGTTTGGAGCACAAATAATAGTATCAAGTTTCAAGTCAAGACTACGAAGATAAAGAAGAACATGTAAGATTATTAATTTATTTAATAACGAATTAAATTTCATTATGTTTGGTTCAAGGAGAACTGAAAAGTTTAGATTTTGAATAGTGATAGTTATAATTTGGATAATTAAATGAACCTAGTTTCGGACTATGTGTTATCCTCTTCTTTTTCTTGTAAAAGAAATACTAATTTAGTTGAAAAAATATTAAAGAGAAACATTGTAGGTTAATGTTAAAGAATAAAATATACCTTTTTTCTTACTTCTCTTTTTTAGTATTAAAGCATGAAAACTCTGAGCTAAATTAAAAAGATTAAGAGTTGAGTGGTACTAAAAGAACTTAGAGAGTAATATTATTATTGCTATAAATAAAGATAAGCCTCATACATATGCAGTATATAACTCATATAGCATATATGAACTGCAATTTCTATTTGAAGTAATTTAGTGAGGCTTATTACTCAAAATCTACATAATAATTGAAGATTTAGAAATCAATCTAATGCTCTAAACCCCTCCAGTAATTTTCATAAAAATAAATTACAAAATATCTTTAAACTAGTTTTTTTTAATAATATTGTATGACATATTAATGTCAATATATATATATATATATATATATATATATATATATATCTATATATATATCAACCTCTTACTTATGTGATCTATATTTTTCCATGCGAATAAACCTGATTACATGGGAATTAATTACTAAAAAATATTCAAATAAAAAGGGTTCTAATTAGAAATATAGCCCATATGATCTATATTATATATGATGTAGCTTATCTTAATTTTTTTTCATCAAGATAATATGAGTCTGATCAAGAGATCCAACTTTAGAGCCCGGCCACTAGAGTTAGTTCAAAGTTCCAACTTCCATGAAACAATACAAATATATCTAAGATCTGACTAAAAATTAAATGAAATGATTGAGCATGCTTGCGTCTACTTTAATTGGCTATCTAGACTCCAATAAAGCTTCATATTTTTTTATAAAATTAAAGACTTAAGACATATATTTAATATATATTATATTTACTTCCTTAAATAATTAACATAATAAGTTGAATGATCATTAATGATGATCTAATTTGCTTAATATATGCTTACAATATTTTATATGCAAAATTATGACATAAAAATATCTTGGGTCTGGAAATAAGATATTAACATAAATTATACACTAGCAAATATAAATTTAGTAAACCTAAACTTGACTCAGCTAGTTACAACTTACTTGATAGGAGAATGTACTTGACAAGTATTTGTGGTTGTTAACTCGGATCGACTCAAAGTCAATGTTCTGATCAAATGTTTGGTAACGGGTTATATTTCTGTGCTTTGCACTGTCAATTGCTGCCAGTTTTTTTTTTTTTAAATTTTGGTCGGTTCTCATTGGATCCGGCAGGGACTTAGTCTACATAGAATACTTGCTGGATTTCTTGTGGGGAAAATCGATTGAAAAGTAGTATAAATTGGATAAAAATTGAATGTCCTGATCAAAATTTTTCTGGCAGGGTATGGTTTTATGATTTTCATTTCGCATTGCTGCCAGGGTTTTTTTTAATTGATGGATATCTTGTGCGGTTGCGTTCTATAGGTTGTTTGAACTTTGTTGTATCTTTTAATGGGGCCTTCCACGTCATGTTTTTGCTCATTGTCATTGTGGCTACTTAAGCATCAAAGAGTTGTTTGGATTAGGGGCTTTGGCTGGGCGTGTTTGTTGTATTGATTATATGTTTGTTGTGGAGATTTGATTGGAAAGCAGTCAAAATTGGCCAAAAAACAATGTTCTGATCAGATTTTTGTTGATGGGACATAGTTTTGTGCATTGTTCTTTGAATTGCTTCTAGTTGTTTTATTTATTTTAATGGGTTTCTTGTGCAATTGTATTTTATAGGTTGTTTGAAGTTTCGTTTGAATGGGACTTCCAGATCAGTTTCTTGCTCATTGTCATTGGGCATTTAGTTATCTAATGATGCAAGTTATGTACTGTGGAAACTTTAGCATCCGAGAGTTGTTTGGATTAAGGTTTTTGGCTGGAGCTGTTTGTTGAAAACTCTGATCCGGCTTTTTGTTGTGAACGATGCAAACAAAAGTGTGGAGTTGGTTTGGTGTACATAGTTGAGGTTGCAGCTATCTGGATTGCTGCTAGCTATATTGTTCAGTCTGTTGTCGATGCAGTCGTATCGCCATTTCTTATCACATATATTTGTAATTCCTTGTTCGTAGTTTATCTCCCAGTAATTGAGATTGGTCGCTAGCTGAAGGATTCTGCGAATAATTGGTTTCAACATAGTCATGACTTTGTTGTTCTGCATCAACCCTCACGAGCTTCCGAGAAGGTGGGTCTTCTCGGGCAGAAAGTACCTTCGTCAAAAGAGGGAAGTTCAATGTCCTCTGCAATGGATTTAGTACAACTGCTTCGCCATGGCATTGAGATTGGTTCTGAGTCGCAAGTGGCAACTTCTTTGGCAGATAAAGAAGTCAATCTGATTGATGAAGACATTTTGACAGAGTTAGATGAAAAAGGGCGCTGCTCATGCTTGAGAGTTGCTAAAGTTAGCCTTTTGGTCTGCCCCTTTTGGTTCCTTGCACAACTCACTTTCAACCTTTCACTTAAATATACGACGGTTACAGTAAGCTTCATTTTAATCATATTTTTTTACTGGCACCATTCTCTTCCCGTTATAATTTCATCTGTTTGGTATATTTTCTTATTGCAGTCAAATACCATTCTGAGCAGTGTATCAAAGCTTATTCACTTTTCGTGTCAGTAATGTTCTTGAATGAGATGTTTACTTGGATCAAACTATTTAGTGTGCTTTTCTGCATGGCCGGTAACAATAATTGTTAGCTGGGGTGATAAGGAATCAGAGGGGGATGCAGTTGCTACAAATCCCCTTCTTGGGGATGTCCTTGCTATTGTTTCAGCGGGATTATATGCTGTTTACATCACACTCATCAGAAAAAAAACTTCCTGACGACGATGAAGGAAAAGGTCACGCAAGTATAGCTCAGTTTCTTGGGTTCCTTGGGCTGTTCAATCTCTTGATTTTCCTGCCTGTTGCTCTTGCACTGAATTTTACTAAATTGGAGCAATTCCACATGCTTAGTTGGAAACAATTTGGTCTTGTGATTGGAAAAGGTTTGTGCAGTTGCCTTGTCTATGCAATCTCTAGATTTTACATGTAATGTATTTTTTCAGGTTGCTTTTACAGGAATAGCCATTGATGCTCATGTGTTTTAACCGGTTTTTTGATGTAGAAGTATTGCAAAATTATTTGCAATTTAAATGGATCATTATAGACATCAAATTGTTAAAACGCACTCATGAAAACATGTGCTACTGCTTTGGCCATAGCCCGGATTGTACACATATCTGCAATTATGAGGTTCTATTTTGATCATCAGTTCTATTTTCAAGAAGCTATTTTGATAGTTATAATGTTGATTGTAATTCTAATTGAGCATATTAGCAATTCATAATATTGTATCCTTAACAAATTTTAGTGCCATGTCAAACCATTAACCAGAATACAATCTGTTTGTAGTGTTGTGTAACACTCATTTTTGTTACTGAAACAAGGATGGACGTAGGTTTCACAATAATTGTAGAAGAAATGAAGTCTAGAGGAGTTTATACTTTCTTTGTATTCTAGGGCTGTTCAACTGATCTGTTTGTTGAATGGACTTTTATTTTATATGAAATTCAACTATGTGGATTTAGCTTTTTGTTAAGGCATAATTGATTATTTTCCCCCTCAGGGCAGCTAGATAATGTTGTCAGTGATTATCTATGGACGAAGGCTGCTCTGCTCACTACAGCCACTGTAGCCACGGCTGGCCTCACAATTCAGGCAGCATTAGCTGTAGTTGTTGATACAGTGACGGGACGTGCCCCAAATATGATGGATTACGTCGGAGCTACTGCCATCATGCTCGGATTCGTTGGAATCAAATAGCTTTACTTCAAAAGATGACCATCAAGAGCAGGTTGATAGCAATGAGGGATCTTCGAATTATGTTTCTTAATGGAAGGTAAATTGCTATCTGAAGGATATATATTTTGGCAGGTAGAAATTAAAATTTAGGATGTATTGCTATTGTTAGCTTCTTACAATTCAAAATGGTAGATACTTCTATTTTTTACATCAGAAGTACTTTGTTACCACTTTATCCTTGTTATTAGACAAGGAATGACATGTTTTTTCCATAAAATTTCTTGTTCTAGATCTAATTTAGCACAGACAAATTAGAACTTTTCTTGAATTACTCGACAATGTATGTTCTTACTAAAAAATGCTGATACAGTTTTAAATTATTGGATGCATGCTGTTCATTGATGACCAAAGATAAATGATTTATTTGGTTCTCATTTATTTACAACGTATATTGGCTTTTGGGTGGTCCATTTTTTAAGGTGAACATTTTTATTTGGAAGAAAGAGAAACAATCTCACTTGGGTTGGCTGTGAGGTGTGATTTGGTGTTCTTTTCTTTATCTGGATTTTAATATGAATTTGTATGTCAAATAGAGTCTTGTATGCATATAATGCTACTAAATGTTTAGGATAAAACAATGCAAATGCAAGATTTTTTTGTAAGTAGTTCATCAGAATAACCTTGATAAGTGTAGTTAAACAAGGTTCTTTTTGTTTGTTTTTCAAAGTCCACCAATGCCTGCTGCTTGAAGGACGCTACCCTTGTGTTGTTGGTACCAATCCCGTATTAGGGAGGGTTTGTTTCACATCAACAATCAAAACTTTTTTACTTTTTTGTAGGTATACATCTTGATTACAGCTTATGGCGGCAAGATTTGTTTCATAATTTTTTTTTATTGCATTTGTAACATCTCATATCCATTATTGACCTGGATTTAATATATTATATTTTAACTTAATTACACAAAAGACTATGCCCACAACCCCTTAAAATTTAAACTTACTTATCTTGGAAGGAAGACAACTATTACTCATTAGCACAACTAGCACAAAACAAAAGAATTATAAATATTATTTAAAATATTATAAATTATTAAAAATATAAGTTGTTAAAATATGGGTTATTATATCAGTATATTCAGTAAAAAATAAATATGTTTGATGACAAAATAAAATGAGTAAACAACACAAAACAACATGACAATAGTGCAACAAAAGTATGTGTACCTCTAGCATCCACTTTTATCCCTAGCAACACCTAGGCATACAACTTATATAAATATTAAAAAGAAAAACGTGAGTAATAAATTACTTGTCTGATAATTAAATAATTATAATATTAACTAATATATGAACCCAATAGGTCATAAAAAATAAAACATAATTGAATGCAAAGCTATATATTAATTAATTGAAATGAAAGATTTTTCTTAAGAATGTGTGTATGTGAAGTAATCCTTAATTTTTGCGGATAGGTATGTTTTTGTTTGTGTTTTGAGTGTTATTCTCAACTCCATAAAAATTTCGAAGATGAAATTTTTTTAAAGATGAGAGATTATAAAATTTGATTTCTTTGATTCATGATCTTATTTATTATTCGATTTGGCCTTGTAGCTCAATTTAGTTTGACTTTTGGCTCGTAAGTCTTTTGTTAAGTAGTAGTTTTTATACCACCCTGATTTGACTCTAACAAAAGAAAACCAGCTAGGTCATGCGTGGGTGGCCAAATCCAGTTAAGGCCAGCCAGATCTGTTCCTAAAAGGGGGGGTAGGGTATTTTTTTGTTTATCATCAAATTCGGGCCGTCCTTATAATTAAATGAAATAGATTAAACTTTGAAACAAGAATGACTTCAGTCTTGGGCTCATTTAAACTTTTTCTCAATATATAATGACTGTTTTCTTGCCTTTTACTAATTCTAATAATCAATGTACCTAATTTTTTACTCACCTTTTAATCAAATTATTTTTGTTTTCTACAAAACCCATATTAGACGAGGCTGAAGATGACAAGAATGTTGAGTCCCGGGTCTACCGGCCCTAATGTGCCTTGCAGTAAGCGGCCTTACTCATGGCGTTTGGGCTCATGTACGACATGACCAATGTAAAATCTTGGATTTATTTAGTTTGTTAGATATGTGAAATCTCGTGGGACAAGTTGTAAATTGTTGATTTATGACATTTGATGTGATTATTTGATTTGTAACTTGGATTATTAATTGCTGGTTATTATTTTTGTTTTGGTTTTTTTCCAATATATCAAATTTCGGTTCTAGTTAATCAAATCAAATTAGACCAATTTTTTTTTGAGTTGGAACATTTCAGTGCTGCCTAAAATTACAAGGTGGTTTGGCAGCAAAAAATATGAATCAAACCACCTTTTCTTTTTGGGGGGTCTAAACATATTATACTGAGATTTTTTTATCCATGCTCAATATCTAATGAATATTAAACGTACCAGGTCTAAACAATTGAGGTGGAAAAGAAATAAAATTTTAAATGTCAATATAGCACCACTAAAAAAAAAGGGTTATATGAACTTCCAATACCCGCTTTTTAATCACGCTGATGATTTTTAAACCATAATTTTAAAACTCATTTTTTATTTAAAAAATTTCTCCTCAGTCAACTCGATTATATGATTTGTTGCGTCAACTCAATGAATAATTTTCTATTAATTGATGTAGTCAACTCAACTTCGTGACATACAAAGTTGAGCTCGAGATTTGAATTATTAAATTATGTTTTAAACATTGAGAGTAGTGTTATTTAATACTCACATACAACTAATGAGAACTCTTGAAATAAATTTTGAAAGAAAATAATCTGTTGGAAGGTCTTATAGCTAATTATCTGTAAGATTCAAAGTATATAAAAGGGAACATATTTATTCTTGAAATAATAAAATTACTATAAAGACATTTAATGGGTTGGTAATTTGGTTAAAACTAACTGGGCCTTACAGAAATAGTAATCGTAAGGTGTTCAAATTATTACTCATGAAAAATAGTATTTTCAAAAAAAATAAAAACTACCTTTTTCTCCTTCAATTGATCAAGCAGTTTGAAACTTCTAGGCTTTCCCCTGGCATTACGTTCCCAAGACAAGCAGCCTGTGCATATTATGTGTGACAATCGATGTTTCTCACAGCTCGCAATTGTTAATCGAAGCTAAAACAAAACTAATAATCCAGTCAATATTAACCAACATGTCTACTCCTTATTAATAAAATAAGAATTAAAAGTAAAGCTTGGTAAAAAAATAAAAAATATGACCAATCAGAATATAGTAATAATTAAAAAATATTATAATCTGTTTTCTTATTCAATTAGTTTATTTTTAAAATTAGAACAAGATATAATATGATTATAATATAGTACATTATTTAATGATAATTTATGTATATAATTAATATTAGAGTATATCATTAACATAGGTTGCACATGTAACTGATTGAGATATATTATTTCTAAATATATATATATAATTTGGACATGAGAATGATTTGTTCTTCCCTTGTAGTCATCATTCATTGAAAATTAAATTACATATAACAAATCGTGAGAAAACTTTCTCACTTATTTTTTCATTGTCGTTATTATACAAATTTGTTTCAATACTCTAAAATATCAGACAAATTCAATGACTACATTCATATTCAATATTCATATACACAAATTTGGTTGAATGTTCTAGTATCTAAAAAAATGTTATGGATTTGCTATACCAACAACAAACTCACTGTAGCAATCATCTAATTGGCCCAAATCTCTACAATTAGGAGAGCATAAAGGATATAATTGTAAAATTATATGTTAAAATAGATAATTATAGAGATATGGACCAACAGGTGATTACTACAACGAGTTTTGTTTTAACAATTGCTACAACAAATCTATAGCCCTAAAAAAATTATTCGAAATTTTTTTAATTTATCCGGAAAATTAGTATCTTTTTGTCAACATTGCAAACCATCCCCACAGACATTATAAATAACTTTGATATGCAACTCCATTTAACAGGTACTGTAGAGTGAATATGCAACGCGGATTCTGACCACATTTAATATTTACACGTACTTCTGCATGCACCGAAAGATAACTTATATCAGGAAGTAAATGAATCAGCACAGTACTGCAATTTATTATTTGCGTTCAAGTTTCAACCCTTACTCGGCTTCTCATAACTTCACCGAAAAAAGCTTGATACAAATAATACATCGATTCGGAAAAGACTATTTGCGTTACGAAGGACAACTATTTTGTTCTTTATTTATCGAGATGTAAATGCATGGAGTCTAATTACACTATGTAAAATATCTTAAAAGATGAAACATTTGACTTGTTCCTGCCTTTTTATATTGTAAGGCAAGGAATCTTCAAGAGCAAGATATAATTTGTTTATATATATATATATATATATATATATATATATATATTAAAAAAACTCGAGACTCAAAAGCATTGGATTATAGGGTTGATAGTTCTAAGCTAACTCGAAGTTATTTATAATATTTTTTCAATTCAAATAAAAGAATATATGAAATTAGTATAGATTGCTTACTAGGATATTGAAATTTGATATTTATAAAATTTATGCTCCTCTAAAGCATTGATTCAATTAAGCTAAAAAAAACATATTTGATAACCTTTTATACTTGATTCGGGGGGAGTCGATCAGATAATTTTTCAAACTATAGCTTTTTCAGTGTTTTCAACAAATGATCATTAACTTGGTATGTTCTCATTACAAAATATCACTAATTATTAAAATGAATGTATTTTGGTTCCTTAAATTTTGTAACAACTCAGCCCATTAGAATGAAACAAGGGATTATACCATCTAGATTAATTTAACACGGGAGGCTTGAATCTTGGTGGAAGTATATGTTATTGGTATTTGTCCTATGTTTGTCAACACCGTAAAACTTCTTTTAAAAATAAAGATCAGTATGATATGCTTAATTGAGTAACTCAACAGGTTATAATATGTATACTTTTGTTTTGTTTTATATATCATGTCATCTTTTTCTTTGTCATTTCTGAACGAGTTAGAGCAACATATTTAGGTATCAAAAAGCTTAATAAAGAAACATCAAGTTGGAGTAAGAGGAGGTGTACAAATGGCAAAACTCGTGAACACCTTCATTGTGATCTACTCATCTCAACCAACTAAAAGCATAGCCTCGACCTTCTTCTTCCATCTCTCTCTCCCCCAACATCTCTGACACACACAATTCAAATCTTCTATCAACAATTCCCATGCACTTGCACACTTGCACCCGCCTCCCTCAACCCCACCCACAGAAAAATCATCCCAAAAGGCGCCATGGTTGACCTTTGGAAGATGTGCATGCAACTTCAAAAACTCGATCGAGAAGCTGCTAAGGTCAAATCTCATGATCTGTCATACACTTATGCATACACTTAGTAGGATCAGAAGGAAGGAAACAGTTGAGCAACATAACTCTGCGATGCCCGCCCACCAATCCCGGCTCTCTCCTCATTTACTCTGTTTACTCTGGGTGGGTGGCCTTGCAGTAAAAGCTTCCCCTTCTACCCATCATCTTCACATGTATATATATACATATCACTCTGCATTGTATGCATGTATTGTACAGAGATTGCCACTCTACTCTTTCATCATCAACAAGGTGAGCTCTGGCTAGCTAGCAACTTGGCTCTGTTGTTGTGTGGGGAAGATGAGGGATCAGCCAAATGGTGGTGCAAGTTCGGCCAAAGCACTGTTTGTGCTTGTGGGTTTGTTAATTGTTGTGGGCAGTGTTGTGAGTGAAGCTGGTGTTGATCAGACGAGGGAGGACAAGCATTTTTTTGGTCGGAGAGGTGGCATTGGTGGGGGGTTGGGTCATGGGATATATAGGAGAGGTTTCAGACATGGAGGAGGTGGGCTTGGTGGAGGCTTTGGTAGTGGTGTAGGAGGAGGTAGTGGCCTTGGTGGCGGTGCTGGATTTGGTGGTGGAGCAGGTGGAGG
>JAVDBV010009029.1:0-10719 GCA_032619315.1 Piper longum
CACTTTTATATATATATATATATATATATATATATATAAAAGTGGTAAAAAGAGGTCAACTCCCCTCTAGTAAAAAATCGGTGAAAAGAAAAACGGGTAGGGAAGCTCGTGGGGACAAAATAACAAGAAACTAATGTTTAGAAATATAATTACCTGTTACATATTGAGATTTTCTTTAAAAAAAAAAACTTATAACAGAACTTGATCTAATCCTCTGATTGTCTTCTTAATATTTAATACTCAAAATGAGTTGCTTTGATGTTTGGAGTTTGAACATGACCTTTGACACGGAAATTTCTAATGTAGCCATGGAAACTTCGCAGAACTGGTCCATAACATTATTTTCTTCAATTACCCTTAAAATGAGTAGCTTTCGTTTTTTTTTAATTTTCTAAAGCTATGCATGGTCTTTACTCATGTTGTAAGTTCTTAATCCCCAACAATGGGCACACTAAATAGTTTATATATTGTCTAGTTCATTGTATATATTGTATTGTATATATTCTGTTCATGTACTTGTTTGAGAGATAGATGCTTTTGGTGCAGAGACTGTTTCCCTTCAAAGAAGGCCGCCTCCCGGTGGCGTGGACCAAGACCATCGTGGCTGAGTTTAGACTACGGGGCATGCTGCTTTGAATCCCATTTTTTAATGAGTAAACATTTGATCTCTTGACTGTCTCTCAGGATCACGTATCGTATACTTTGATAATATATGCACACAAATTATGTAGAGGGAAGGAAGCGCATAAGAAAGAAAAGATTCACCCTCTCACAAGTCACAACTAAGGTTGACTAAGATTGGAGGGAATTGGCAGAGGAAGGAGAGGGTAAGAAAATGGCGGATGTTGTGGGAGTGGCGTGGAAGAAGTACTTGTTGCAGTTGCAGATTCATCCGCTTAGAACTAAGGTAATTGTGCTTTCTTTGATTGTGTTTTACTGGGTTTATCGCCCGTTGCGTGGGGAGTTTGGGTTTTGATCTGAAGTGGGTTTTGGGTTTTATTGGCAGGCGATCACGTCAGGGGTGTTGGCTGGGTGCAGCGATGCGATCGCTCAGAAAATTTCTGGGGTCAAAAGGCTTCAGTTGAGAAGGCTTCTTCTCATCATGGTAATTTATTTATTTATTTTTAGCCTTTGAAATATTTGCTATAACATGGTTTTGTAAGATGGTTTTTCTCGGTAAATTTTCTCTGCAATAACCAGAGATAAAGTTTTTCTTACCTTTGTAGTCTTTTGCCAATTGTTAAAGCAGTTCATCCATTTGGCCTTTTATACCGGCTAATGATGTTGACTGGGGATAAAATCAGTACTATTTGTGGTTTTTATTGGAAGTTAGAATTAGTTTTCAGTAGAAATAACTAACTAAAATCCCTACAATTATCAAAAACCTCCCTAGAATTTATCATTAGCCCTTTGGCGAAAGATATCCATGCTTGCAGAGAACGGCCATTTGTAAGTTGGCAAATCAGAATGTTGCAAAACTCTGTTTTGAGCTATTGTTAGTGGAAAGTTAATAAACCTTATTGATCCCACTTTGCTAGGAGTTGAACTATGCGTGATTTTTGGTGTGGAATGGATGTGTTAAGAGTTGTTGTCTTTCTTCCTCCTAATCCAAAATGATTGGCGTCAAAGACTCTAAGACATGGTATAGAGTCAGTGCGAAATTAAATGGCAAAGTATTGATGCCCAGATGTCTTTAGCGACTACAAGTTCTCTCGTTACAGGTTTATTTAGGACTTGAAATTCAAAAGTTGAAGCAAAAGAGCAGGCAATTGGCTGAGTTAGTGAATGCTTAAAAATAATTTTAAATGATTAGGTCTTTGACCTGAGCTTGTTCATCTACACTTATCATTTATTATCTCTGTCTGACTACGTGATCTCTTCTCATAAATTTGTTCAAATCAATAATTGTTGATCTCGTTTTGGTGAATTTTATTCTAGCTAAACTGGTTTAATTTGCAGCTGTATGGCTTTGCTTATGCTGGACCTTTTGGCCACTTTCTGCATAAGATAATGGAAAGAATCTTCAAAGGTCAGAAGGGAAATGCAGCTGCTGCCAAGAAGGTATTAGACAGAAAACATTCAAGGAATTTAACTGTTGAATTCTATTTACTTCAATAATGGTCGTTTTGCTTACTGCGTATCCATGTCAGTCATGTTGTTTTTTTAGTGCCACTAAATAGCTTACATGAATATCATCTCTAGTTTTTTGCTCTTAAAGCAACTTTAAAACAAGGAGATGTATAATAAACTAACCTAATATTTGTACATTACTTTTTTCAGGTGTTTGTGGAACAGGTTACAAGCTCCCCTTGGAACAACATGATGTTCATGATTTATTATGGCTTAATAGTTGATGGTAATCTTTGATGCAATCTTAATATGTTCAGTACTTGACATTCCAGCTATGCTACTTGACAGTGCTTTCTTTCTAGGTTTCAATCAAATTTTTTATCATTTCTCTTTTGCTGCCATAAAATCCTTTGCTTAAATATTCCTTCTTTTCTTTCTTTTTGGATTACTTTCACGGTCCTTTCTGTGGAAAAATATTGCTTTAATAACAGTTCATTAACGTAGCATCAGGCTATCAGCTGCATAACTACAGTGTACATCTGATAAAGCATTTAGATAGCATCTCCTTCTATGCTTATACTTTTCATTTAACTTAGAATAGGAGGCTAGATTTTTGTTTCGTACGTTGTAAAATATCCCATATTTCAAAATATTGATTTTTGAGGTAGTCCTATAGCCAGTGTGATTCCTCCCCTGCACATACGATTTTTAGATATTCAGTTCCGGGTATCTATGCATGACATGGAAGAGTTATCTGTGTTAATGTATCATTTGATCTATTGGAGAGCATGATGCTAGGGAGAGGAAGTTTGAAAATTGGAAACGTCACTTAGGGCTGAGACTGTTTGGTTTTTTGCAGTTGACAGAATATCCATAGTTCCTAACTTCCCATTATTTTTTGGAGGATAAATTTTTTTCAATGTTGAACATTTTAAAGCATTTAAGTCTCATCGCATTCTATCTGATATCTCCACGTTGTAATTATCTTTATTCACAAATGTTGCTCTGAATTATCAGGAAGACCATGGAGTTCTGTGAAAAGTAAGGTTCGAAAAGATTGGCCAACAGTCCAATTGACTGCTTGGAGGGTACGTCTATATGTCAATTCCTATTTCGAGTCTTTGTTGAACACCAAATTTTCTTTTGTCTAAGCTATTCCTTCTTTGTATGCTTACAGTTTTGGCCAATTATTGGATGGATCAACTACCAATATATGCCTCTCCAGTTCCGTGTTCTGTTCCACAGTTTTTTTGCTTCATGTTGGTGAGTGTTTTGTTGATTTTTGTGCAAGGAAAACCACTTTTTTTTCTCCGAAGAGCATATCTTTGTTGATGGTGTATGACATTTAATTTCAGGTCAATCTTCTTAAATTTGAAAGCACGTTCAGCTGCTGTAAAGAAGGCTTGAGGATGCGTTTTAGCTGCAGAGTCTGATGTTTCTGGTTATCTTTTGCTGCTAAAGTCTTGAAGTTGATTGCAGATTTTTCTTCTATGAACTCAATATCCATTTCTACTGTATTAAGAAACAAGGTTACCTAACTACACTTGTTGCATTGCATCATATTCACATGGATGTCGCACATGGAGCTCGCTGAAATCCTTAATTTATTCATATGATGTGAAAGGGAAGCATATCTGAAACGTCTAGTGCTACGTCAAATTTAGTTGGCTGAAGACTGAGATCTAATGCTTCGCACCTCTGTTTGCCTATTATGATTCTAAAATTACGAGAAGTGAGGTTTGGTTGTGTTGGATGTTATTTTATTACACCCAATATGAGGTGTATAGATCCCCAATCATGTTTATCTCTTAGTTAAGATATTACATGATATATCTCCTACAATATCTATTGGTGATTCTTAAAAATCAGAGAATTTGTTGATAATATTTATCTAGCCCTCCACTCATGTTACAAAGAAGATAATATGTTAAGATAGTAATCCTCCATGTCTTCTACCGTTTTAAAAAAGGGGAGAGAGATGATAATCTGTTTGTGGATGGAGATTCCAAGTGGGCCGGCCAGCCCAGGCCCAGCCACTGTTAAGGTAGTGCTTGGGCTTGGGCTAGATAAAAGGTGGGCCCAAAATGCTTCTTTAGTTGGTAGGAGCTGCCCTAACATGTCTTTTGTGCAGGGTTCTTGTTTTTAATTTAATAGAGAGCCCAATAATATGAGTTGGTACAATAGAGAGCCCAACATATGAAATTGGCCAAGCCCATTGACCGGACCTCATTGGCCCGACCCAGGCCGAACTAGGCAGGGGCCTTAAGGCCGGGTTGGGCTCCCTTGGAGCTAATGGGCCAGTTCAAGCCCAACCCGGAAAAATATGTAGGGCTGGACTGGGCTGGCTGTGCTGGAAGTGGACCACTGGCCCACTTGACATATCTAGTTGGGGATGTAACGTTTCTTTCTCGTAATTAAACCTTGACGGTGATTTTTATTAACCAATCTAAATCCGGTGCATGATAAGTTTTATTTTAATTATATTTATCATATAATTAATACCTTCGGGTTGAAATGTGTATGTACCTAGGGTAGCAAGTAACAATACCCTGCTATCCCATCGTATGAGCTAGCAGCATAAATTCGATCGGTTCTCAACATCTATGGCTGGTCATCAAGATATTCGATCTGTGACTTTCATCTTGGGCAACTAAGAGTAACAGACCATCGTCCATTGCTGGAGGACAAAGACAAGGCAGCTAGTCACTGCTTTTCATATTGGCCCAACTAAGAGTGTCAAAATCAGATCGTAATGATATACAGTTTTGTATTGAACTTTAGCCAACTTGCCAGGAAAAAAAACTTTAGCGTCTTTTAAAAAAATATATATATATATATATATATATGCATACAGCAGCCGACAACGTTGGCTAATATATGGATTGGCCCTGCTAGACCCCATCTGGCACATCAGTAATTGCAAGGTTTCTCCAAGGACGAATGTCAAAAGGTGTGGAGGAGTCAATGGAAGAGGCTACAAGCCCACAAGGTTGATGATCGCATTAAAGGCAGTCAATGACCCATATCCATCTTGCCTCATTTTCGCATTACAAGGGTAACTAATCCAAAACTTCAGAGACGTCCAACTCGCTAAGTCAACATGCCTACGCAAATTGCTACTCATGTTCCTGTCACTAGCTCTTGAACGTCCACTTATTTTACAAAGGCTTACACTATTCATGTTAACGAACAATATTATGGTAACATGCATGAGTGTACTTCTGTCGTCAAACCAAAAGAGTTTTAATTAGGTGTTCACTTTAACGACTAAATATACAGAGACAGTTAACATTGTCGGAGCTTATAATGTATAAGATTGATGGAGGCATGGAGAAGATAAAGTCCTGAAGTTGGCAGTTGAGAAGGGAAGTGTGGATGAGTACCATGCACATGAGTCTATCAATGAGATCGTTATAGCTGCTCACTATGTATCACGGGCATGTTCAGAAGAAGTGAGTATACATGAGAGCATTGGGGGGTCAAACTCAACGCATGCCAGGCAGGCTAGAACTGGAACTGTCCAGAGCAAGAGGGCCATTTATGCATACTTTATGGCTTCTATAGCCGAGAAAGACGAGTCTTCAATGTGAGTGGGACAAGTCAATACTGGGATGTTGATGAGAGAAAGTACCTTCCAGAAGTTATTTAAGCGAATTGATATCGTAGTTAGTGGTAGCAGGTAGAATATTAATAAAGGGAATTCTCCCTTACATTTGAAGTTTTGAACTACCCTGCGTGCTCAAATCAGACTTATAGTTGTTATTATTCAATGCTTGACAATGCTACATATTATCAAACATCTATCACGAATGTTGCTTTCCCTGCTACAGCCATGAAACTAATTAAGCACTCAGATATAAAGAACTTTAAAATAATATATATGGTTAACATAGAAAACCCAGAACCAGAATTTTTACCATTCCCTTGAACAAAACTGATGTACGTATGCGATCGGGGAAATTATTGCCGCAAAGATCAGTAAACTAATTTCCGTTATATGAGTAAATAATCATTTTTTTTCATTCTTCTTTTTCCGTGAGACGGTGAGGGTGCACTAACATGACGATGCTGCTCATTGGCAAAAATCTAGAGTCAAACAAGAACTGTTCAAGCGTTGCTACCAGGCCTATTGCTAAGCTCAGTGTGAAGTTTTTAAACCTAGCGAAATTTGCAGCTCATCACTTTTCCATGAAGTGTTTTACATTCATTTTTCTTAAGCATAAGCATGATAAGGTCAAAGACAATCTCTTCTCTTTCTGTTTAACGTTGTTGGATACATTCTTTACAACATCTTTAATTACAAATTATTTTTTTAATTTCATAGTTTTAATCTCCAATTTTTTTTTTTTGCAATTTACAAGATAAATAAAATTTAAAGGTTCTCTTAATTTATAATCTGCGGTTATAGCTTTGTGGAACAAATATGTTGTTTCCATTCCACGCTGGTTAAGAGGCCGGTCACCTTGATGAATATGAAGGACTCGGGCATATGGGGATGCTGACAAGGGGATAGAGAGGATTATAATAAGGGCAAAATAGGACATAGACAGTTTAGAAAAAAAAACCACGTAAAATATTGCACTATAATGATTTATGTTAGAGATAAAATCTAATTATATTGATAAATATAAGATGGGCTCTAATTGAATGCATATGATAAAGTAGATAACAATATGTTTTATCTTATTTTTATTTTTATTTTTGTATTGTGATTGATCTAATCTCATACTTTACATCATAGTCTAATTTTTATTTCTCCTTATATTAATAAGAGTAAATTACTCAATTAAACAAAAAAATCTGGACTATTTGATTAGATGGGACAATTTGTTGATTGAAAATAACGGTATCTTAGCTTGCTTATAAATGAGTAGTTTGTCTATATAAGGCCTCTGCATGATATAAGATGTAATTTTAAAATGAGATTTCACTGTACAGTGATATATATCGTATTTGATTATGTATTACTTAACTAGGAGAGTATGTAAAGCCTTAATTAGATTCCTGTATGAAGTTTGATTGGAAGGTTAAGTGGATACATACTTTGAGTCAAAATAAAGCTTTGAAACAAATCATATGTTCTCTTGGTGCTTAGCCATCTAAATTTGCAATTATCTTAAACAAATAAACCACTTTAAACCATAACAATTAATTTAGTCAATTTTATGGTGCTCCAAATCAGTTAACATATTAATAGGTTATTTTTTTAATAAATTAAGGCATTATAATTAATAATAATAATCCATTTGATAAAAAATAGCGTATTATTAATATGTAAAATGCTGCATGTTTAGTATTCGAATAGCCATTAACATATTTATAGATTTAAATAACCAATAAATGATTTTAAATACTGTCTATCAATACCATCTAATGGTAACATAAAATGTAAAAGTTGAAAATTGTAATGACAGAAGCACAATTGTAATCTAATAGGCCTAAATCACTTTGTCAAAAATTATCAACTAAGGTAAATATCTACAATTTTACTGCTCGTGCCAATATACCAAAATCTCCACAAGAGGCATTTGTATTATTCTTTAATATCTTAAGGACTTAAAGTTGTCCCATTTAGGAATTTTCTTTCTTCTTGGTACCGCTCATAGTCCGTTTACTATACAATCTTGGTCTGCTATATTATAATTTCTTACGATCAATTAGCTTAACTGTGTATTCTAATGCGATTAGACTATTATGCCTTCGTAGTTAATCAAGCTGAAGCTGGCGTACGTACACTTTGATTAGCAGTGCCCGTTAAACTAAACAATATTTCAACCGATTGTATTTTGGAATATGGAAGAGTCCGTTGTGAAATGTAAGCGGCACCAGGGAGGTCGGACCATGAGGTGGAAGATGGAGACATAAACACATATTGATAGGTTTTATCATTGATATTCGTTTAGAAATTTTGAGTGATGGGCAAAATACCCTTTACATGTAAGGTATAGTTCTTACAATTATACATTAGAATAAATATTATGTGGTTAGTATATTAATTAAAGTGGCTAGTTATTTTTTGGTAGACCACAATTTATAATATTAGGGAGATGAAAATGAGCTGAAAGGTCTTGTAAGGCTTAATTGTAAAACCCAATTGCAAATTGAATGGATGACTCAATGACATAAAATAGTATATTTTTCATCCAACAATCATCATGCTTGAATTATATTTTTTAAAAATATCATCACATTTGTATAAAATTCGGCTTATTTTATATAAATATTGTGTTGGGTCTTGCAACCTTAACAAACTAGATTAGATTGGTTCAGTTTAAAATAACTATCATATTAGGTCTTGCATCCTTGTTACCCGGAAAGTTTAAAACATCTATAACGCGCGCGTGCGCACATACACACAGACACACACACACACACACACACACACACACACACACACACACATATATATATATATATATATATATATATATATATGTTCCTATATTATCCTCTATTACTAATGCTAAATTAACTAAAACATGGAATTAATTACTTCAATTTAGTTTTAACCAAACTGACTGCAAGCTCGAAAAAAACTAAAATTACATTGTTTGGTAACTGAATAAAATCCGAAATGCAAACTGTAACCAAACAAAACAAATCGGATTCAGATTCGTTTTAACCATATATCAACCAGATAAACCAAATTTAAAACTTACCTCTCTCTCTCTCTCTCTCCCACTTTCCTCCTCCCATCTTTCCTCCCTCCGTTAGCATTGAGGTTTCTGCAAAGTCGAGGTGCTCTTTGAAAATAAAAAAATTATTAGAATAAACACTTAGTATAGACTTATAAGATCGAATAATTATAGATAAATATGGAAGCAATTCACAAATGAAATAAGGCAAACACATCAAACCGTATTTCACATGTGATGAATGATTTCTTGAAATTGAAATAAGAACTTAATTCGAGCGAAACGATTATTTCAAACCGAACTTGAACTAGTGTTCATAATTCCAAAACTCAAGGTGAATATATCAAATCAAATGTATTAGAATAAGGAATAAAAAGTAAAATTTAAACAAATAAGAGCACAAAGAAGAAGGGAATAAGGTTTCACTATTTCTCTTGAGTGTATACTTTTTCCTTTTGATGTTGGAAAGGAGACATTACTTACAAGCACATGCTTTTTTTTTTTGATCTTGGAGAGAGGACTCTACTCATAGCAATAAGCTTCTCAGAGAAGCCAACACACTTGAAGCACACTTACTGAAATAACTATAATGTAAATAAAGATAGCCAATTATAAGAGTAAAATAATGTAGTAGGTTATAAAACCCCTTTTGAACATCTCTCCAAGTGTTTGAACATCTCTCCAAGTGTTCCAAGTACATCTATAGAGGAAATAAGCTTCGCACTTCTTAGACAACGTCTTGGAAGGAAAAGAACAGCAAAATAAAAAAATTGTTTATCATTGATTGGAATTTGATTGTCTCTCCGATTGTGCTTCTGGATATGATTGCATTTCGATTGTGATTTTGATCATTGAAATCGAAGCTCTTCTTATAACACTTCGATTTCGGTTCACCTAAAAGTCGAATAAAAAAGTTTATGATCGAGTTGATTCATGTCTAAAGCTGCTAATCTATAAGACTCGTACAATAATATAGATCAAACTAACCCTCTTGGCGTCTTGAGAATGGAAGACATTAATAAATATGAGTAAAAACTCATCAAATATAAATATAAGTTTAAAAGAAAATAACTGTGCTGAGCTTAAGTCTGTTCACAATTTATCTTTCCTCCTACCAAAGTCAACTCAAGAATACAAAGCCTAGATATAAAAAAACATGTGTGTTCATTGAATTTTTCTTTATGATTTTTACCTCCAAGTTCAAGTTTTCATGATGAGCTTTGTTGCAAGAATAACATGTTGTTGAGTTTGTTTGTTCCTCCAACAATGTTGTTGAGTGTCTTTTTATCATCAGTCAAGTTCTTATGAAGAGTTTGATTTTCCTTCTTCAATTTCACATTTTGAATTGCTAGAAAGTCATTCTCCTACATGAGCCGATCTTTTTCCTTTTTGAGAGATTCAATTATCTTTTTGAGTTCCTTATTCTTCCTATTAATCAAAGAGAGTCATTATATAATTTATTAAAAACACATTAAAAATCACCTTCTATGACATCAATTACCATGAAACAATATTCACTCAAGTCTTCATCATTGTTTATAGACTCATCATCACTCATGAAGGTTGTAGAGCTTTCTTTCCCTTATCATCCTTCTTATTGGAACACTCATTTTGCATGTGGCAATATCCATCGCATTCATATCACTTGGTCTTATCTTTCTTGGTATCTTTCTTTGCCTCCTTGTTGTACTCCTTGATTTCTTTTATTTTAGTTACTTCTTTAACCTCTTTTGGTGTGAATCATGGTTGGGAGAATCGGCCGATTCTGAGTGGAATCGGCCGATTTAAATCGGATCGGTAGCGTGCTGATCTGATTTCGGGGCCGAATCGGCGACAGAATCGACCGATTCAGCCCGATTCCACCCAATTTAAATTGGAATCGGAATCGGGCTGAATTGGTAAAAATCGGTTTTTTAAAAATTACTAAAATACCTTAGGTATAATATTTAGTAAATTAATTTATCAAGGGTAAAATGGTAATTTTCATTTTAAAAACCTAAATCGCGATTCCTCC
>JAVDBV010009040.1:0-12304 GCA_032619315.1 Piper longum
TGGTATGCAAATAAGGTGTGTCATCTATGTAGTAGCATGTTAGGGATTTGTGCATTCATCCATACATAGCAGCTGATATCTTCCATCTCAAGACATCGAGAGTGATCCTTAGGGTTTGATTCGGGTTGCTAGCCTAGCTGGGAGTAGTGACATTCCGATTTGGTTCCTGAGCGTGAACCGGATTTGGGGTGTTACTTGTATACATCTTGGGTCTTTGCTATTGAAAATCTGATCTTGGTCACGATCGCTTGAAGTTTAAAATAGAGTAGAAGCATCCAAGATTCAATATATTCCTATGAGGAAGATCATGACTAGAGGTATAATTCTATATTTATAAGAAAATTAATATTAATATGCATTATTATCATTAAAATACTAGTTTTCTTGGCCATGGGCTTCGTATATTAAATCAACTTAGGTAATATGTCACACTGTGGTTTGCAGTAGAGATAAATTTTAATTTTATACATAAACTCTCATTGAATAGTTACATAGATTATAATAATTTGAATGAGAAATAAACTATAATAATTTGTTTTTTTTTAATTTTATTTTCAAGACAAGTGGACTAAATCTTGTTGTTAACAAATTAAAAATTGAGGTTAGTCGAGTTCATATCTGTGGCCCTATGCAATGATAGATATTTTTATTATTATATTTTTACAAAAATTTAGAAATTGAGGTTGACCGCGTTCGAATGTGTAACCCATTGTAGTCAGAGGTATTTTTCTTAAATTTTGATTCGTTCAATTTCATACTTATAATCATAGGATAATATTGAGTTTCTCTTTTATTAAGAAGAGTATATATGAATGTGTAATGTAAGTATGATCGTAAAATATTTCCAAAAAGCTTTTCTCGTTGAAATGCTTGTACCCTTGAGTGATGATTACTAAGCTTGATGCTAACAAAATCTTTTATAACCCAAGATTGAGGTCTTGTTTCTCTTTGCTTTTACTTTTCTGTTTTTTAGCGTTAAATATTTGAACCGTTTTGTTTATTGGGGGCGGGATTGGTGCATGTGAACTTATATTATTATGTGTTTAATTAGGGCTGCTAAACGAATGAGCAAGTCGAGCTCAGCTTGTGCTCGAACTTGATTCGAATAGCTCAAAGTTTGTTTGAGCTTGACTCGAGATAAAACGAGTTTGAACATATATGCTCGAAATCAATTTGAATATTTTTTATATTGTTCAAGCTTGACTCGAGCTCTGTTTAATTTTAAGGAACTCAAACTAGCTCGTTTGAGAATTTAAAACCAGCTCGATCATAAGGTTGAAAGTAGCTCATTTAGGAGAAAAAACATCTTGTTATAGAAATTAAAATTAACAAAACTAGTCAATCAACATATTTATATAAACTATCTCAATAATAAAAGGTTTTTCAAGTTTCAACCATGTTTAAATTTTTTTTGTACAAAATACTTAACACATCATTCAATAGTATATGTTTCCAAAAAAAAAAATAAAATGCTTATAGCTGTAAACCCAAAATTGAAAAAAAAAACTAAGAAAAGGCTATCTTTTATAGCCTTCATCTATATTTCGACAGCTTTTATCCAACCTTCATCCTGGAAAAAAACTAACAAATATCATCCATTGTGAGATGTTATATTAAATAAAAATAAATAAATTTTGTAAAATTAATAAATATATTCTTGTATCATCCCCAATGAATAAAGTTCATGGGTGTATTCTAATAACTACTAAAGCCATAACAAATTAACAATTAATAGAATTAAATATTAAAATTTTAAACATACCTTGTATTTGAATATATGATGCAAAACAAATCAATAGAAGTAGATATTAAGGAACTTTATTTCACTTTTGGATCTGAAAATTTGAATATAAAATTAGGATATACTCGTTCTTCAACTTACTATATAAATAATATTATAACATTAAAATATAGAAATAATCTTAAAACACAATCATGGCAAGACAAATAAGAAAAGGCAATATTTACTATTAAATAGCAAGTACTTAAGAGTAATATGTATAATGTAAATCATTACTTAAGTCCTCATCATCCTCATCTTTGCTCTCTTCACAATACCATGGGTGTAGCTAATCTTGAGCATAAATGAAAGTTTCAATTGTGTTCAATTTCAAGTTGCTACAATAATCACTAATTACTCTCCCACCTTTACTAAAAGCAGATTTTGACGCTATTAAAGAAAGAGAATTCCAAAAATATCCTTTGCCATGACCCCTAAAGTTTTATATTTCAATAAAGTAGTTTCCAATAATCCAAAACATCAAAATAAGCTTCATGTTTAATTTTAATTCTTTGTTCTTCAAGATATGCATGTTAGTCCGATTTATTCACCTGGAGCTGCTCACAAGAATCCATATATCTTTCAAATTCTTCCTCATCAGTGAGCATTTTATCAACACTTTCATTTTCAAGAAAGTAATCATGATGCAAGCTATTCCTCAATTTGTTCTCATAGAATTTGTAAACCCCTTTTAAAGCATCCTCAACCCTTTTTATTTCAGCCAGAAAAATTAACTCAGAATGATAAATTTTGCTAAAAAAAATTCAACCCTTCCCAATTTATATTGTGGATTAGCACACATGCAACGGCTAGAACTTAACTATTTTGTCCAATACTTGTCATATTTATCTTTTTCGTGCTATCAATAATTTAATAAATATGTCATTGCCCATGAACATGAAGGGAATTTAACTTCTCTTTCACTTTTTGAAGTATGACAAAGAATAGATTTGATGTTGGATACTTACTCATGGTGAAAATATTAGTTACTTGATAATTCAAATGTCTTTAATCTTATCATACATATTTCAATCCATACTAGATAGACACCATTTAAAATTTAATCTATTCCTTTTAGATGATTAAAAACAAGTTTTACCTCTTTTGCAAATCTCAACATCAAGTAAGTAGAATTCCAACAAGTTTGCACGTCCAAATTCAACCATCTTTTGCTTGATATGCTAACATGTGCTAGAGAAATGTTGAAATCTTTCATTCTAGATGTAGATCCATTGATATATTTAATTAATACATGAACATTTTCAATAACTTTTTTCCCGTGCACCAATCCAGCTTGAATAATTAAATTAAGATATGAGCTGAATACCTAATATGGAAAACATTGCATCTAATGGTAAACTTTGCATTAGAAGGGAAACTATTTTTAAGAAGTGTTACCATGCTATCATTGACATATACATTGTCCAATGTTAAGGTGAAAATTTTATGTTTAAGCCCTCAATCCATCATCAACTCACTTACCAAATTCACCATTTCATAACTAGTTTGAGGAAGTGGGAAATGACACAAATTAAGAATCTTTCTGTGTAGATTCCAATCTGCATCCACATAATGCATTGTGAAACTTAACTATGACATGGTTTGCCCAGATGTCTAAGTATCATATGTAAAAAAACACTCTCTTACTTCTTTCAACATATTCTTCAAAAAAAATTTTCTTCGTGATACAATTTGATGTAATCATTCCTTATAGTGTGTCGAGAGATCTTCTAATTTCTTGGGTTAAGAGTCTTACATAAAATGCCGCAATGATCAAGATGTATAAAATTTTTCTCACCATTTCCTTATCATACTTATAAGTAGTCACACTTACAGAATCTAAATCCTCATCTTGATTAGGCAATTTTGGAACAACCATAAGTTCTTGTTGACCTTTTGTTTTCTTCTTCTTTGGGAATGTAATTAAATGCTGATTCAATTGTGTACTACAACCGCTCTTAGACTTCAAGTACTTTTTTAGACAATGTTTACATTGATTATAATTGATTATATTGCTTATAAAAAGAAGTACTTGGAAGTCTAATAGTGGTTGTACTACACAATTTTTTGTCATTTGAATTAACCTTGGCCCTACCTTCATGATATGAACTCAAATGAACTAACACGATTTTGTAGTGTTCATAGTTCACATTTTTAATAATACGAAGGGGGAGTTGCAATCATAGGGGAGCTTGAAGACTTCAAGATGCAAAAAATAAATTCCTCTATTTGGGTTAACAAGCATACACTTATAATGGATTGATTAAAATAAATGAATTATCATTATTAAAAAGGAGGAAATTGTAAGTTTAAAAATTAAGATTATAAAACATGTTTGATGATAATGTAAGCCTCAATTCATGTTTGAAGAGTCGATGATGCAAATTTTGGAAGATTTGATCTTGGCTTGGTGTTCAACAAATCAATCAATAAGTTGATTGACAACTCAGCCAATCACAATTGTCCACATTAGATACAGTCTTTGACGGATGTTGATGGACTGAGGAGTGCGATCGAAAATGGTTTGTGGAAACTCAAGACTTCGGATTGTGTTTGGAGTGGATTGTAATAACTTCCAAAAATTAGTCTCACATGAAATAATTTCTTGGGTAAGATACAATATATAAGTGAGGTGTGCCTCTTGATCTTTAATTCGGTTAATGACTTTTGAAGATATGACTTATGGTCATCAGTTTGCATATTAATTTAGTCAAGTCATTATAAGTGGTATCAGATCCAACTTAGGATAATATTGGATGATGGGTTGGACTAGACTTGGACCAGTGAGCTAGTCATTGGTTAGACATGGACTAGGGAGCTAGCCATGTGCTGAAAAAAGGGGAATTATGAGTGCGGGATTTCCTAAAGATGTTTGTAATGGAATAATCTTTAAAGATTAGTTTCACATCCAACACCTCCTGGGGTAAGGTCCAATATAAAAGTGTTCAGTTAATCAATCATGCGGATCATGGAAAATTGATGTATGAAGTTGATCGACAGTGGTGTCTGGCAATCTAGCTAATAAAATGTAACCACTGCCCGATCTCCAAAAAGTTAAAGTTCCAACTTTTTAATCCAATGGTTGAGAATGATTGTCTTAGTCTATAAAAAAGAGATATTGTGAAAGGGTTTGGAGGATAATGACCGTACCAAATTTGGTTTAGTCTCAAACCGAACTAGAATTGTTATGGTAGATCAAACCAACTCTTACTTCAATTAAATTGGTCAACTCAAACCTAATTGGAAGGGACAAAGACCATTTAGGCGTCTCAAGACGGAAAAACATTACAATGAGCAACAAATGCACACACTAATAGGGTGCTACGTGTATGCTATATAATTAATTACATTCAAAATTAATTAAATTACAATAAAATTACATTCAAATCCACAGCCAAGGACGTTATTTCTATGCTCATTGACAAAAAAACTATGGTTGTGGTTCGGCTTTAGGTGTCAGAAATCATCATTGGAGAACATGATTATCCCACTTGACAAGGTGAGACGATCATCAATGTGAGGCTAGGAGCGATTAGCCCACAATCGCTGCTCTTGATTCACTTTAGTCAAAACAGGGAGAGGATGCCCCTCAAACTTTACATATTTAATATAATCCTTAACAACATTATTGTTCATCAAAACACTCTCTACACTACCATTCTTTTTAATAGTTTCAATGAGAGCAAATTTTGAGGCCATCCTCGAAGCAAGCGACATGCACAAGGCATCAAACATGTTAATGAGAACTGATACCGTTCACATTTGTTTGATGACATCATAGATCACATTCTTAGGAGTTGAAGGCGGTGGAGGAGGAGCATATCAATGGGGATGACTAACTCCAAGGTATGTTCTACTTGCTTGTCACCTTCTTTATCTTCCCCACATGCTTGTGCAACAAAATCTACTGCTGGAAATCAGAGACTGGATCATGAACTGCCATCAAGACACTAGCAATAGCTTTACCTATACCCCCATCTTCCTTGGTATATTGGACCTTCCCTCGATCAAACAAATCTTTGATAATTTTTTATGATTCTTTGACACTTGATAGTTGCTTGGCCGACCTGTTGATGGAAGTGACATAAATCATCTAGCATTTGGTCTTTGGGTTGTATTTGGTGTGAATGGCGTAAGCTTAACTTTTTTAACAAGTGAGTCAAACCACCATTTTATGTCTTCAATGTCAAAGGAGTAATCCTTAGGATCTAGCCATTTCCTGGACACAGCTTCATCACGAGGTGAAGACACATACTGAATCTTTTTATCCTACTTTTGCTTGTCCTGCTGGTCACGTCCTTGGCTATTATGATCACTTACCATATGCTTTGACAATAGCGCTGACAAATGAAAACTTGGGCACTTTTCCGGCAGAGTTGGCACGAGACAATTCTTCGTAAGTGAGAACTTTCTCAAATAACTCCTCAAAGTTAGAACATAGAGTTGAAGTCAAGTACCAAGCGACTGATCCAGAATTCATTGCATAGATTCTGATAATCTCCTTGAATTCTGTGGTCTCCTTCATTTGTGAAACTAAGGTCATAATCGTTGTAAATAATCTTGGAATGTTTCACTTGGCACCTTGGTATGGAGTTTGAGATGTTTGATATTCACTTGCACCTCCATGAACTGACAATGTACAGTAAACAACTCCATATGGGTCTCCCACGATGAAATACTACGAGGAGGACAATTGTTGAACCAACACAAATCGCTCCCGATTAGAGATAGAAATTATTTAAGTTTCACCTTTTCATTGGTGGCTATGTTGCCACATTCTATCTCAAAGATAGTGATGATGTGATCCTTGAGATTCCCACTACCATCAATCTCAGTGAAATTTGGTCTTTTGTACTTAGTCGGTAGTACCTCGTCATATAATAAGAGATCTCAACTGTTTGATGACATATGATGTAGAGTTGCATTGTAACCACGGCCTATATGAGCTGGTCTATCGTCAAATCCACTGTAGGAGTTTACATGATCACTTCGACTGCAGGTAGGATGGGAGTCGCCACTGGGGATTGGTAGTGCTGGATCACTAATGCATAGGGGTGGGCGTCGGTCGATCGGACATTGGACAAGGCATTGTCCATGTCCATCCGCTTAACCTTTGTCAAAATTCTCGATCAAGTCGGTTATGGTTGGGCACTGTCAAAATTCGGTCAATATAAGAACTTATTTTCATTTCATATTTATTTTATTATCTAATTATATTTTCATTATAAATATTATTTTTTCTCACAAACAACTAATATCTCATTAATATAATCGTTATCTCTTTTATTTGTCCTAGTTTATCTCATGTCAATTAGTATAAAAATTAAAATCAATTTTTAAAAAAAATATATTTGAATAAAGAAATATTATAGTGCAATGGTAAAATTCAAAAAATATGATTGATGTAAAAATCTATGGATAGATGTGTCAAACAAACCCTCTATTAAAATTAAAAGTTCATCAAATATTTGTCTAATTGGAAGCCTAAGTAGGAGATCGCAAAGAGTAAATAAGTTGATTATATAATACTCATCATAGGAGTCAACACAAACTGACTTAAAAAATTATTTAGATGAGCAAACTATTTTTTGTGTGGATATAATAGATGAGTAATTTAATATATTATCATGGTGGGGATTGAACATAGTAAAATATCCTAATTTAAGAAAAATTGCACAATATGTTTTAGTTATTCCTATGTCAATTGTTTTCTCCGAATTGACGTTTAGTTTTGGAGAATAAACAATTGGCTCAATTAGGGACAATTTGAGTCCAAAAATACTTTAAGCTTTGGTACGCATCCAAAATTATTTGAGGAATGAATATGAAGGTAATTCATATTTTATATTCATGCATTTTTTATTTTTAATTTTTTTTACGCACGTTCTTTTCTTGCTACTATATTTTTTACTTGTAGGGAAATAAATAAGTGCATCATCAAATTTGTTTGAAACAATGAATATTGAAGAATGAGAAGACATTGATGATTGTGTCAATAATGAGTATATGAGAATGTTATATTTATTTATACTCTTCTAATATTTGTAAAATATTTCTATAAGTAATTAACTTCTTTGAATATTTTTTCATGTAGGTGTACTAAATGAAGAATTAACTACTAAAATATTTTTTCATTGAAGTATATGCAGTATTGGATTATATTTTGATGTCAAAGATTACTTTAAAGCTTCTATGCATCGATTATTTTTTATTTGACTTAGAAATGTATAAAATCTAAATTTCGAAATTGAGGGCAATCTAAATATAAAGTAAGTAGTTTAATATAATTATTGACGGGAATATCATGTTCTAAATTCCTACACGAGGATGACTTTTAACTTTTTTCTATGTAAGTTATTTTGAATTCTTTTATATATTAAATATCAATTATATATATAAACTTATTAATTTCAATGTATATCATGATTTGAAATTTTTATAGGATATAATATTAACTTCACAAATGTTGAACGCATTAAGTTGATATAAAATATCGAACAGTCGGTTCGACATTTGGTTAGACAAAAAAATGTCCATATTTAATCTATTTTTATTTAGTTAAATTCAGTTGGCCATAGTTCAAACCCTTATTAATTTGGACGTCCAGGCCCACCCCTATTAATGCATCAGGATGGTGTTGGGAAACTTGCTGGAGTATGTTTGAGGTACTTACCATAACCTTTGGATGCTTGTGGAACTATTGGAGAATAGGTGTGAGCTGCCTGGGTGGTTGCATAACCTGCCCATGGCTAAACCCATGATGTTGTATTGTGATGAAATTGAAACGACATAGATGCCATGTTGAAACCTCCCATGCAGTTGATGTTGGTGTATAACCTAGTTGATTGCGGTTGTTGTTGGAATGACTAATGTTGACCTGTTGAAAGAAGTGCACTTGTGACACCTGGGAGACTCATGTGCATGCCGGGGTAGAATGTCGGCTAGGAGCAGGGTTGCATAAATAGGCCGATTCTGAGTGGAATCGGCCGATTTAAATCGGATAGACTGTTTGCCGATCCGATTTCGGGGCCAAATCGGTCGGCCCCGAATCGGGTTGAAAATCGGCCGATTCAACCCGATTCCGGCCGATTTAAATCAGAATCGGAATCGGGTTGAATGGGTCAGAATCGGTTTTTTTGTCAAATTACCAAAATACCCTTATCATTATATTTATAAAATTAATTTATCAAGGGTAAAATAATAATTTTTTAAATGACTAAAATGCCCTAGATATGATATTTATTAAATTAAGTATCAAGGGTAAAATTGTAATTTATGTTTTAAAACCTAAATCAGTGTCAGGCGAAATCAATTTCGCCCGCCGCCGCGCTTCCGCCCTCCGCCGCCGCACTTCCGCCTCCGACCGGGCTTCATCGACTCTTCACCGTCCTCCCCTCCGATTGGTGGCCGGCCAATAGCCCCGCGGACAAGATATCGAATCC
This sequence comes from Piper longum, assembly GCA_032619315.1. NCBI lineage: Eukaryota > Viridiplantae > Streptophyta > Magnoliopsida > Piperales > Piperaceae > Piper > Piper longum. The sequence continues at coordinate 9,223 of JAVDBV010009040.1, forward strand.
GCCCCGCCGCCGCGATTTCGCCGCCCGCTGCCGCGCTTCCGCCTCCGACCGTGCTTCGTCGACTCGTCTTCGACCTCGCCTCCGACTGGTGGCCGGCGAGCAGACTCGAATCTCACCGCCGCCAACGGTTTGCACCGAGTTTGTAAATTGGAATTTAAAGTTGGATTTTTTTTTAATTGATGTGAAAATTGATGTTTTTTTGAGTTGATTAATGTATAATTAGATGCTAATTGGATGGTAATTGGATCCAATTTTTTTTTTCAGTCGTGCAATGTGCAAATTTTTTTGATTCCTGTTGTATGCTCATTGATGTTTAATTGGATATTAAGTGATGCTTAATTAGCTACTAATTGTATGGAAATTGATGTGCAAATTGCTAATTGTATGCAAATTGATGTGCATTTTTTTTTCCAGCCGTGCAAGGTGCAATATTTTGATTTTAGCTTATTAATAGTTAATTGTATACTAATTGATGTTTAATAGGATGTTAAGTGATATTTAATTAGATGCTAATTGATATTAACCAATTTTGATTCCGATTCTGATTATGATTTCAATTCTGATTTAGACTGATTCTTGCCTGATTCAAAAAAACCAATTCTTAACCGATTCAGACTGATTTCAATTTTGATTCTTATTCTTTTAAAAACCGATTTTAATTCCAATTCCGATTCATATAAATCTGGTTGACTTGATACTTGGATATAACAGCGGAGGAAGACTTGTCTGTTGACTAATCGGTGTGGGGACATGTTGATTACCGGTGGACGACATTGTGCTAGCTCTATTTTGGATTATCTGTTGTACAAGTGTCTCAAGGTGAGGAACCTCGCTTCATTCTTCTTCTCTTCATGAAGGAGTTGCTTTTGCTCCTCAATCATCTGGATATACTCTTAATAGTTGAAAGGCTGGGCAGATGGTGCACTACTTCCATTAACTTGCTCTATTTGTGTCTCGTTTGGAGAAGATGAAGTGGCATGCTTGTGCGATGCTAAATCCTTGCCTCCGGCGGTCATTGACCTCGTGAAAGATGTCGTTATTGACAGAAAGAGATCGTCTCAAGACACTGAAACCTCTTGTTGTGGTTCCTCAACGGAGTCGCCAATATGTTGTGCACGATTTTATGTGTTTTTGGTGATTGGACACCGAGTCTGTGTGTGTGATGATGGAGTTCGCTTGAGATAGAAGGTTTACTGAAGCGCGATTATCTAGAGAAAATTAAATTAGTCAACAATGGAAAATCATAAGGTTATTAGTTGGAAAATAATACTCCCTCCAATCCATTAATTGTAAAGAGCTAAAAATAGTCCCTTTTTCAAGTTGTAAGACTTAGATCTTTTACACAAGCTCTTGCATAAAATTAACGATGTAAGCACAATGATAGGAAGCAATCGGTGGATGCCTCAAATCTTTATAGTCTTCAAGCCTTTAAATCTTCAAATATGGAGTCCTCCAATCTTTTGGGAAAAATCCTAGAGAAAATCCCCCCTTCTTCAATAATTTCCATCAGACTTTTTGAAATAAGAGTTGCAGAGATTTTGCTATATTTTCTCCCCAAGTATCTCACTTGATTAGACGAAGCTTGTCTCCAAAAATTATCCATAAATAACTCAACTATTAATATCTTGATAGAGCAGGCTTGAAGCAACTAGACTTGAGATGTTTATGAAAATGGACTTCAAAATATAAAGGCGTTATTATACGGACCTTTTTACATCAAAGTATAGTTAAAGCTGCACATGATAACGTCTATAGGCTTTTAATCAGACCAATGACACGAACCTATTTACACAAGCCCATGTAGGAAAATTATGGACTCACCACTGCACAAATTGAATTACTAGGAACAACCAAAAAATAAAGATGAAATAAATCAAATTTTAATAGAAAGAATATGGAATTAGATAAAGTCATTGAGGGGTTGTCTCTATTTCAAAGAATTGCGCGATAAAAGAAATTTTGGCGTCGAAAAAAAATTTCTTGGATAAGTTTGCTGAACAAAAAAAAGTTATGGTAGATTATAAAAAAATTGTGTAAGTTATATTATATATAAGAATAAGAGGTGAGGGATTTTAAGGAATCCATGCACGTTGTACTCGTGGTAGAAAGGGATAAGAGATTTTTAAAAAGAATTATGATGCTATAATTAAAAAAAGCAACTAATGTTTAATCTGAATTGTCAATGTAATCTATCAGTTCACATTAAACTTTATTGCTAAAATTCTCTAAATTGGAGATAAATTATCAATATATATATATATATATATATATATATATATGGAAAGACTGCCTCATTCTATTATATGAAGTAGATAGGTAAATAGAAGTAGGAAATTCAAATCATCTAAAATTAAACCCTATTTTAAATTTAACGATACTCAAGTATTTAGAATTCTAAAATATGTAGGATTATAATAAATAAATAATAGCATATAAACATTTATAAAAAATATAATAGTTAAGACTATATAAAAATTAAATATCTAGTATGATTGTAACACCCCGACTCGGCTCACTCTTGAACCGACCCGGAAATGCTACTGGCGACCGAACCGTTCGATAATCTACTAGATTCGGTTAAGCCGACCCGGATCTACTCTCGGTGTCTTAAGATGAAGACCACCTATGTCCTCTATTCATTATTCACATCATGACATTATTTCCTAACACTCAATCATATTATCATGCTTTTCACTACCTCACATCAGTTCAAATATAATAAAAATATAAACAAAAAATTAAACATTCAGTCACCGAATACATGTGTGTGTGCGAAAGACCTCATTGCTCCTCTGTTCAGGCTGGCACTTCTATCTCATAGTGTAAAAACCACGAAAATAATAACAACAATAATTATTATTATAATTTATAAATAAATAAAAATGAAAATTTACAGCGAGGAACGAGTCATTATTTTTAAAATTTCTATGTTTAGGGTCCATTTAACATAATTGTTTTAATTCCTGTCGATCGAGTCATTTTTAGACTCGAGTAAGATTTGATTTTCGACGGTCTCAATTCGAGTTTTTTCGTCCATAGGTATATTAGATATACCTATATGTGGGTCCCACTACAATTGTTG